>APFE031672798.1:25698-77192 GCA_000404065.3 Pinus taeda | reverse complement strand
TTGGACTCCAAAAACTCCCGAAGAGGTTTTCTCTGGTAAGAAACCTGATGTCTCACATTTTAGAATTTTTTGGATGTCCTGTCTATTTTCATGTGCCGAAAGAAAAGAGAAGTAAGCTGGATGCTACTGGGAAGAAAGGAATGTTTGTGGGCTACAGTGAGACTTCTAAGGCATATAGAGTCTATGTACCTGGTCAAAGGGAAGTAGAGATAAGCCATGATGTCACTTTTGACGAAGATGCTTCCCTGAAAAAAGTAGTAGATCTTCCTAGATCTGAAGAAAATCATGAAGAAAGACCTGGAAATCTGGAAGAACCCCAGGATGAGACTATGCCTGATGTTGAAGGGCCAATGGACCCTATTGATCCTTCCCCTTCTCTAGGAAAGAGGCCATCATGGCTCAGGGACACCCTCGAAGATGCTAAGGGTCATGCTGCCCCAAGGGGGACATTCCGAGAAAGCAAGAAGCCGTGTAGATACCAAGGGTATCTAGCTGCCATGAGTACTATTCTACAATCTGAACCTAGATCTTTTGAGGAAGCCATCAAGCATCAAGTCTGGAAGGATGCTATGCATGAAGAATATGAGGCTATTATGAAGAATGATGTCTGGGATGTGGTCCCGAGACCGAAGGACAAATCTGTTGTCACCGCTAAATGGCTCTACAAGATTAAACATGGATCTGATGGGAGTGCTGAAAAGTTTAAGGCAAGATTTTTTGCCCGTGGCTTCTCTCAAAAGGAAGGAATTGACTATGACGATATATTTGCACCTGTGGCACGATATACCACCATCCGATCCATCATAGCCCTTGCTGCTACGCAAGGATGGAGTCTTCATCAGATGGATGTCAAGACCGCTTTTCTGCATGGTGCAATAAAGGAAGAGGTGCATGTAGAACAACCTCTGGGATTTGAAGTTCAAGATCAAGACACTTATGTCTGCAGGTTGAAGAAAACCCTCTATGGGTTAAAGCAAGCACCCAGAGCTTGGTATGAGAGGATGGGTAGTTACTTGATGAAGCTGGGCTTCACTCGAAGCAATGTTGATCCAAACCTTTACTTCAAGGTTGTGGAAGGAAAGCCTCTCATTCTAGTGTTGTATGTGGATGACCTCTTCCTGACAGGTGATGACCCTCTCATTGATCAATGTAAGAGGGAGCTTGCTGCTGAGTTCGAGATGAAAGACCTAGGACTGATGCACTATTTCCTAGGCCTGGAGGTCTGGCAGAGACTTGGAGAGATTTTCCTTTCTCAAGGAAAATATATTGTGAAGCTTCTGGAAAGATTTGGGATGGTGGACTGTAAGTCCGTGTCGACGCGAATGGAACTCAACTTTAAGAAGTTGAGTGGCAGCGCTGCAGGGCCTATCTTGGCCAATCCTATTGAGTATCGTCAACTCATAGGAGCTTTGATGTTCTTAGTGAACACCCGTCCGGACATATGTTTTGCAGTGAATACTTTGAGTCAACAGATGGTTGAGCCTCATCATTTTCACTGGGTTAGTGCCAAGAATCTTTTGAGATATCTTCGGGGCACGATAAACCATGGGCTAAGATACACTGTCGGGGGTGTGATACTCCGTGGATATACTGATGCCGATTGGGCTGGCAGTGTGGTGGATCGTAAGAGCACATCTGGATGCTGTTTCAATCTTGGTTCTGCTTCGATCTCATAGATGAGCAGGAAGCAGGAGTCGGTGGCTTTGAGCACCGCGGAGGCCGAATACATTGCTGCTAGTATGGCCTGTTGTGAAGCAGTTTGGTTGAGGAAGCTCTTTAGTTGTTCGGACATGTGCTAGATACCACTGTGATACTCTGTGATAATCAGAGTGGGATTCGTATGACTGAGAATCCTGTGTTCCACGACCGATCCAAGCATATTGATATCAGGTACCACTTTATCCGGGATATGGTACAGCGAGGCGCCGTAAGGCTCGATCATATAGGAACTGATGAGCAGGTCGCGGATATTCTCACTAAGCCCCTGGGGAAGGTCAAGTTCCTAACCTTCCGTGAGAGTCTTGGTGTCGTGGAAAGACCCTATGATGTGGGTCCTGTTGGACGATGAGCTCTGGGAGCTCTGGGGGGCTTTGGGGATAGCTTCTCGGAGCTATAAGCACTCATAATGCTTCTGCCCCACCCTTGTGATTATTGAGCTGGTTCGCCACTCATTTATCTGTGCCCCGTATGCATCTACCCATTGAGTTCAGGGCTCATGGGAAGTACCTCTCATTTGGCCAATGAGGTGTGGAAAAGCTAGAGACTATTAGCAAAGACTGATGGACGCATCAGAGATTGTCGTACTCTATCTAGGATGGCATGGTCCAACCACTTGATCTGGGATCAAGATTTGTGAGGTCTGGGACCTCTGGACTGATTATGTCAGTCGGGGGATGATGTCTTTGTGACTGACCCACTTCTGTTCTGAAATAAAGAAGCCAGGAAAGCAGGTTTCGGCGGGATGACTCACGATGTTGATTGCACTAATAGATGGAGTTCTCCCTAGTTGAGAGGGAGTGTTAAATTTGGACAACTAGGTCCAAACTCCATGTTCTGATGCTCAGATTAAGAGGCTAATATTTTTGTTGGATTCCTCTTTTTGAGAGGTGTAAAATCCATATAAAAATAGTCTTAATCCGATGAGCAGAACTTATATTTTGAATTTATTATTCTTAATAAATTATATGTGCAAGGTCAGCCAGTTTTGTAACGTAGGCTCACATGCCCAACAGATGTGTCACACACCCTCATTGATGGATATAAATACAAGAAAAGTTGGAGAGAATTTCATCACATCACAACTCACATCTTCCTCTCTCATCCTAAAGAGTACGAGCTATCTGAAGGACGAATTTCAGCCACACGTGGGAAGGACGAATAGGACAGACCGTACGGCTGAGCTGCAGTATGATTTTCTGCTGCTAGGGTTTCGCAGAAAGTTTGACCAGCGTTGACTTTGGTCAACGCTTGGTCCAATCAAGCTGAAAACTTGTGGAAGGTTCGATTTTTGAAGGCCGTACTACCTAGCACAAAAATCGAGGTCAAAGGGTTGACCGTTTTGCTGTTGCGTTGACTTTTAGCTTGCTGCCCATGCGTTGACTTTTCAGGACAGCGTTGACTTTTGTAGAATTGACTTGGGTTGACTCATCTGCTGGTTGGAGGGTTGTTGTGACACATGCTGGGCTGGCTGACCAAAGAAGACTTTGCTGGTTGAAGCATCATGTTGACCGCCGAAACGAACACACAAATTTTTCCTGTTTCTGATTTGTCTTCTGTAAGATCTGCTTATATGTTCTATCTGCATTTTGCTTAACTACTTGTATGATTGCTGTGAGAAAAGTGAAATTGCTCTTAGCATAGAACATCTACAAAAATTTACAGAATCTAAATCCCGAATCCTACGAATCCCGAATCCCCGTGTCAAATGACTTAGGTTTTCATGCGTAAATTTTTTTTAGCCATTGATGATAACTTCTAAAATAGTGATTTGCTTACAAGTATCTTGCTCATTCGCTGGGGTTTAAATGATAATTTAAATTTTGAATGTAATAGCAGGTATTTCTATTTATCTTAATTTTATTATTATTTTTCTCGCTCTATTTTGATCGCTGAATTGAGTTTTGCAGGGAAGTCTTGATTTTTAAATCCTCAAGCGTTACGGGAAGTTTTCAGTTGGACCAGCCAACTCTCGATCCGTGTTTTCTGGAGAGCCCAGCTAAATTTAATCCTGGGCTTATCATAAGGTTTTTATTGGTGACGCATGAAGGGTTTCAAGCTAATCATCTCCTTTAAAATTTAAAACTTTAATTTTTATGGGCGAAATTGATAAATCTGGCTGTTGAGAGCCTCAGATTATTAGAATTATCATATTTGGGAGCGAAGTTGGACTCACACTCCTCAAATCTGATAGATTTGTCACTCCTGTGCATAGATCTGTAAAAGAAAATTGGGTTTTCTGACTTGCGTTTCTGGGTGTTTTTGTTTTCAGGTACAAGTTGCAGATCTGAAGGTGAAGTTTGATTCGAACCCAAATCTAGTCCCTGGAGAGTAAGCTCTGGCCTCAAAATCATTTTTGCAAGAATATTATCCAGCCTTTTGCAGTCCAAGGGTTTTAGAGTAACTCCAAGGAAGAATGTTGATTCAAATCATGGCTATTACAACAAGTACAAAACTATCTTTTTTCAGCATTGTTTTTATTGTAAAAATTTTGGTCATCAAGCTAAACATTGCATGGCCCATAAGAATCAAACACCAAAATTGAAGGATCAAACAAACAAAACATATGGTCCCAAAGGGCAAGGACAAATCAAGACCTACAACTCTTTTGACCCCTTGGCCAAATTTGATCTGATTTGCTCATTATGTAATGATAATGGACACAATGAACAAAATTGCCCCCTCAAAAGAAGAAAAGCAAAAAATGAGAATCCCAACATGGATAAATATGGCCTAGCTCTATGTGCTCATAGTGATGAAAATCATTGGTTTGTGGATAGTGGGTGCTCCAGACACATGACATGGGACAAAAGGAAGTTTGTCTCATTAAACAAAAAGGAAGGATATGTATCCTTTGGAAGTGGATCTACCAAAATAGTTGGAAAAGGAACTGTTACCCTTATTAATGGAAAAGGAAAGGCTCAAAATGCTTTCCTAGTAAACGGGCTCAACACAATCTCCTGAGTGTTGGCCAAATCTGTGATAAAGGACATAATGTTGTCTTTAGCACTAAAGATTGTGAAATAAGGAACTCTTCCTCAAGGGAACTTGTGGCGAAAGGGGTTAGAACACCAGACAACATCTACAGTGTGAACAAAATTCAAAAAGATAAATGTTACTTAAGTCAAACAGAGGAAAGTTGGCTGTGGCACAAGCGACTTGGACATAGAAGCTTTAATAACTTGATCAATATCAGCAAGATTAATGCAGTGCAAGACATCCCATAGTTATTCAAGCCAAATCAAGGAGTATGTGGTCCATGTCAACATGGAAAGCAAACTAGAACCAGCGACAAGATCAAGGAGTTTTCTACATCAAAGCCTTTGGAGATCATCCACGTTGATTTCTGTGGACCAACTAGAACTCCGACACTCCAAGGAGAAAGGTACTTTGTTTTATTTGTTGATGACTATACTAGAATGATGTGGGTATATTTCATAAAATATAAATCCGAAGCGTTTAAGTGTTTTAAGAATCTTAAAAAGCTCTTGTAGAAAATGAAAAGAACTCTAATATTAAATGTCTCGGAACAGATAGAGGGGGAGAATTCATATCAAAAAAATTTGATGAATTCTGTAAAGTACATGGAATCGAAAGAGAACTCTCTACTACCAGAACACCCAAGCAAAATGGGGTAGTTGAAAGAACAAATCGAACAGTTCAAGAAATGGCAAGAACAATGTTAATAGCAGCTGACTTGCAACCAAAATTCTGGAGAGAAGCAGTTGGGACAGTTGTCTATACCTTGAATCGAACTCAACTAAGACCAAATAATGAGAAGACTCCTTATGAATTATGGAAAGGAAGACCTGCTTCAGAAAAAATACTTCAAGATTTTTGGAAGCAAGTACTTCATAAAAATCAATGATGGCTCACCAGGAAAATTTGATTCTCGGGTTGACGAAGGGATATTCCTTGGATATTCTACAAGGAGCAAAGCCTACAAGTGCTACAATAATCGACTACGAAAAATAGTGGAAAGCATTGATGTGAAGATTGATGAAAACCTTCCAGAAAAAGAAATTGAAGAACATGAAGTTGACCCTCTCATTGAAGAAGAACCTGAAAAAGAAGAAAAGATCAAGAAAAACAAGGAAAAAGAACCATCTCAAACCCCTTCAAAGATGAAGTTTCTCCAAAAACATCACCCAGAAGAGCAGATTATTGGCAATATAGATGAAGGGATGCAAACCCGAAGAAGGATGACAAGTACACCAAAGAAAAATGATGTTGCTCTTCTATCCATGATAGAACCAAAAACATTTACTCAAGCAAGTAAGGATCCTCATTGGGTAAAGGTCATGGAAGAAGAAATGTCTCAAATCGAGAAGAATGAGACATGGGAGCCGGTACCTCTTCCAGAGGATAAAAATATAACTGGAACCAAATGGGTGTTCAAAAACAAAATGAATGAAGATGGACAAATCATCAGAAATAAGGCAAGGCTTGTTTGTAAACGTTATTCACAAATTGAAGGAATTGACTTTGAAGAAACCTTTGCACCAGTAGCTCGTGTGGAAGCTATCAGGATGTTCTTAGCATTTTCTTGCTCAAAAGGATTTAAAATCTATCAAATGGACGTAAAATCAGCATTTCTGAAAGGGGAACTCAAGGAAGAAGTCTACATGGAGCAACCAGAAAGGTTTAATCTAGCAGAAGGAAAAGGCTTTGTTTGTAAGTTGAGAAAGGCATTATTTTCGTTGAAACGAGCTCCTCGAGCTTGGTACGCAAGATTGGATCACTATCTACAACAAGGCTTCAAGAATGGGGTGGCAGGAAGTAATCTCTACATAAAGACGGATGAGGATAAGTTACTAATCACACTAGTCTATGTTGATGATTTGATTTTTGCTAGTAATAATGACGAGATGAGCCATGAGTTTGCTCAAAATATGTCAAAAGAGTTCGAGATGTCGATGATAGGAGACTTATCTTACTTCCTTGGACTACAAGTATCTCAAACCACGACAGGCATGTTCATATCTCAAGCCAAATATCTTAAATATATGCTTAAAAGATATGGAATGGAATATTGTACACCCATGAGCACACCTATGACCATAGATTGCAAATTAAGCAAAGATGATGACTCTCCTCTGGTAGATGCAACTCATTACAGGTCAATAATTAGAGCCCTTCTATACTTAACTGCTACGAGACCTGACATTATGCAAGCAGTAGGAATGGTGGGAAGATTTCAATCAACTCCTAAACAATCCCATTTGTTGGTTGTAAAAGGAATTCTCAGATACTTGAAAGGAACTCTTGATTTCGGTCTTTGGTAACCTAAGAGCTCAACTCTTACAGTGACTACATACACCGATGCTAATTGGGCCGGAAGTGTCGATGATCGAAAAAGTACTAGTGGGAATGCATTCTTCCTGGGACACTGTCTAGTATCTTGGCTCAACAAAAAACAGACATCCATATCACTATCTATAGCTGAAGCCGAGTATATAGCTGTCGTAGATTGTTGTACTCAAATACTATGGATGAAGGAAGCTCTGAAAGATGTCAACATAGGTACAAATCAACCAATCACCATCTATTGTGATGACACAAGTGCTATCAGCCTCAGCAAAAATCTAGTGATGCACTCAAAAGACCAAACATATACCAATCAAGTATCATTTCCTTCGTGAACAAGTAGCTGAACAAAACATCATCTTGGAATATATCAATATTAAGGAGCAGATAGTTGATATTTTCACAAAACCTCTTCCGCGAGAAGCATTTGAACATCTTCGTCAAAAGATGGGGGTTATTTCTTTAGCATCATTTTAAGTTGATTCATAAAGATGTTGCATGACAGGGGGAGTTCTTGTGCACTCCTTTGCCACTGATGTCAAAGAGGGAGAGAAGAAGAATATTGCCATCAATGACAAAGGGCGAAATTGTTGATCTAGATTGTGATTCATGTCAATATGGCAACATTCTAGGATACTGAATGACGATATGAAGACAAGGAGAAGCAAAGTAGATCCATGAAGAAATAGGAGCAAGAAGCCAAGGAGCAAAGCCATCAGGGAAGCCATTGGAAGCCACGAGAAGGAAAGAGGAACACATCGAAGGAGGTGCATAAACAGTGTTAACGAAGAAGTTAACATGAAATGTTAGAAAATATCAAAGCTATCAAAGCAGAGAATATCATAACAGAGCAGAGCTATCAGAGTAGAGAATATCATAGCAGAGAAGAGCTATCGGAGCAGTATCGAAAGTCATAGGAATCAGGAGCAACGGCTATCGTAAGAGCAGGGGTAGGAAAGTACGACTAAAGTCTCGCACTCAATCCTAGCCATCGATCTCATAGGTCAACCCTTAGATCACGGTCAACTGCGGGGGTTAAGGCCGGTTTTTAATCCTTGTGCCAGTCGAAGTCCCACAAACCATTGATTAATATAACATTGTGGACCCACTGCGCCATTATATTATAATACATCTTAAATTAATATCGCATCGCAAGTATTGAAGTTGTTGTTACACTGAAATCCCCGATTGCGATATAATACACAGACCCGAACAGTTTACGGTAAGAGCCCTAATACAATATCGCATCCGCCCATTGGAACTTTCATATCGCAATTCATAAATGGATGTCACATAATAACTGCGATTGCGATATTATTGTGGACCCGCTATACCATTATAACATGATTTAATAGTATATCGCATCCACATTTAAAGTTATGTATCACAAAGGAATGCCACTTGAAAACTGAGATTGCGATAGCATTGCGGACCTGCTACACCATTATAGCATGGCTTAACTAAATATCGCATCCGTTGAATCGCAAAGTTCAAAAGGGTTGACACCGCCAGACTGTCGATTGCGATAAGTCTTGTGAACCCGACCGCCGATTGCGATATAAGTTGTGGACCCGATTGAGTTATCAAAAGAAGCTTATTGGAATATCGCATCCGTCGGAAATAGGGGCATCGACAATGTTATATCATGAAGCCAAAGGGTTGCGATTGCGGGAGTTTCCAAAAGCTGCAATTGCAAAGTGAGGTAGTGACATGGCATGTGGGACCTCCCTATTGGTATAGCCTCTCCTATGAAATCCTCCGTAAATATTGAGTCTATTGTATAAATATTAAAAAGGGCCTCTCTGATATATGCAACAATTTTGTAATTCAGCCTCTCTTCCGAATGAACATGTCTTTTGAGTATTGGTTAACTCGAAGAGACAGAGGAAGCCGAAGAGCGAGAAGTCGAAGATCAAGTGAGCAAAAAGGAAGCTAGAGGTTAGGGCATATTGAGCATCTATAACAGAGAACAAGGAAAGTTTACAAGTGTGTATTGCAGGAAATAGAGGAAGCCGGAGGTATAGCAGACGTGGAAGAAGCAGGATGACAGAAGTAAGTCATAGGTCTAGCAAGGTTGGGAGCAGAGAATTACTACCAAATATATCCACACAATTTACAGCAAAGGGTTGGAGCCCTTGGGTTTGGTGCCTCAAAACTAGAAGGATTGGTGTCCTGGGAGTTGATGCTCCTAAATCCAAGGTTGGTGCTCTAGAGGTTGGAGCCTCACAAAAAGTCCAAGTTGGTGCTTGGCAACTGGTTGAAGCCCTATATAGATTGTACTTGATTTATTGCAAAGATTAAATTAATAAAAGCATTTATTACTATTATTTATTTTTGTGTTCTAAATGATTTAACTGATAAAAATAACAATTGAAAAGAAACACTGATTCAACCCCCCCCCCCCAAGTATTTCCAACATTGTGAGCAGAAATTCGCAAGAGTTAGGGAGGATTTCTTGGAGGGAGATTTGGGCCTAATTCAGCAGTATCTGAACTGTGGGGCGTTTTCTGGCCAAATTGAGCAATTCACACTTGTTGTGGGTCATCAAGGATCGGTGGATTCAGCGCAAACCCTTTTTGGCGTTTTGTGGGTTTGGTGAGAGAAGGCTAGGATTAATTTCATAGAATTTTTTCAGCAATTCTGAGGGTAGAATTCCTAATTCTATTCAATAATTAGCAATAGAAATTGTTGGAGGAGGGCACAATTCACCCTAGGACCATTTCCACCACTTGGGTCCATGAGATATTTCTAGGTTTTGTTGGAGCCAATGTGGAGAGCCTACATTTAATTTTGCTGAATTTTTGGAGTAGATTTGAGGTTTAAAATCTCAATGGACCTACAGCAGCAGTCGCAGTGATTTATTGGGACAAGAGAGGTTTTTGGTGGAGTCATTCCAGCACGTGGGCATCATAATTCCAACCTAGGTTTTGCCTAATTTGTTGTAGCAAGCCCAGATTCCTCTTTCCATACTCATTTGTACTCGATTTTGCTCAAAAAAAAAATAAATGGCTTAGAGATTTGGTGCATTTCCTCGTGTTTTGATTTTCTGTGTATGTTGAATTTCCTAGTTGTTGTTATAGTGCATGTTTATGTTTTTTACTTAATATTTTGTTAGGAATATTACAGTGGTATCAGAGCATGATCTTGGCCAGTTGTGGGGAAGTTAGCAAGATCATGGAGGTTTTAGACATGCATGCACAGAGATGGGTGAATTTATGGACACTGCAATTACGCAAAAGGGGTAGAGTACACAGGGGATCATGGAGGAGTTGGTGAGGCAAAACCAACAAATCCTACAGGGGATGCAACAAATGATGGGAATGTTGATACATAACCAGCAAAGAAGTCGCGCACATGCACGCGCAATCTTGTAGAACAATACACATGACTAGCCTAGCCGACCTACCATGCCTCATTTTCTAGATGACCCAGAGAAGGAGAGGAAACCAAACACCTTTGCAAATTTGATGAGGTCCTTCGTGGATAGGATTGATGAGTATGAGGCGTTGGACCCCATGATCAAGAGGGCTCTCTCATTTGAGGAGCATAGATTAGGGACTGGATCATAATATAAAGGAGGGCAGTTAGAGGGTGAGACCAGGAGGGGCTTCTGTTGGTGGAGACCTGGCTTTAGATATCAGGAGCATGAAGAGGAGGTTGAACATGAGGCTGAGTGCATGTAGGGTTGTAAGGAGCATGTAGATATACCTAGCATGACGTAGGAGTCACCTGTGTTGGAGATTCCTTTGACAGCTCTGGCTAACACCTTAGGGGGAAGAGTAGAGCATACAACCATAGGGCCATCCATTGACAAGGTGCCAAGAGGCACAAAGGTGTCCACTATTTAGGAGGTGCCATCTGTTGTTGAGGTACTCATTGATGAGGTGTCTGAGGCAGTGTCCGAGTTTTTAGAATATAGTAGTGCAAAATTGATTTATGAGCTGTCAGGAGATATAATCCTAGTTGATGAGGCGTAAGGAGGCACAGAGGTGTCCACCATGGATGAGGTGCCATCCGTTGTTGAGGGATCCATTGATGAGGCATTCATGTCCATGACCAAGTCTTAGGACGGTAGCCACCTACAACTCACTGGTGAGAATTCCTTGCATGTTGGGATGTTTATGAAGGAGCAATTGGAGGCTCATGTTGAGCCCATGATGGAGGAGGATACACAACCATCCTTTGGGCTAGCCATTGATGTGGGGCAGCAAAGAGAGCAAACGTCGGGATTTCAGCACAGTTCGCTTCAGAGGCAGACTGTCAAGGCCTACAGCATTATTATCCCACCCCGACACACTTGATTAAGAGAGGTGGAGTGGTCTAGATAGACCATATGAGATGACCAAGTCAGTAGAACTGAGCGCCATGAGTTGAGTATGAGACTGCATCTGCCTGGAGGGCTTGTTTCTTCCATAGGATGTTGTGCCTTTGATCCCTCTTTTGGGATAGGATGGCAAGAGGTATTGAGTTGGTACCTAATGGAGCGATCTAAGTGTCTGGATCTATTCATGGTCAGGGGCGTAGTCCAACAAGGGCTATGGGTTACCAGAGGAGCCCGAGGGCCAGACCGTTGTTGGGATTAAAGTGGCGTTCCCCGTAACAGCATGGGTTTGGTTAGTGGTGGTATTAGCAGTGCGATAGATCTGGTGACTGAGTGCCCACACACTTTCAGATCCCCATCAACATTACTGATAGGATGGTTTGACAAGGAAGCAGATAAATTTCAAGAGTTATTTTGGCATATTGATCGTGCATGGGGGCACAGGGTGATTAGCCTACTCTTGTAGGACTTTGTAGGAGGAGGTGGCATCTGCAGCCCACCAAACAGGGCATCATATGGAGACAGTGCTCTCATTGATATATTGGGCACTAGACTACTGAGGTTCGGCATGGTAGTGTTATTCTCGATTGCATGTGAGGAGTTAGGCCACTCAAGTGTACCAGGGAAAACAAAGAGGTGTAGATCACATCATAGTGGGTGTACTAGCAAAGTGGTGGATGCATGGGCCTATATGGGATGCCCTATCATACATGGTGGTACGACATTGAGTGATAGTATCTAGTGGAGCATGGAGTTGTGCCACGGAGTTCAGTGTTATGCAGAGGAGTGCAAGGGTACATATTTGTGTATAGCCAAGCATAATGATGCACAACAAGTTGTTGGAGTGTTGCCACCAGAGAGATCTCCTAACAAGGGCGTCACGCACACCATTGGGTTAGGCACACCAAATTTGGAGAGTGAGTTGATCATAGGACCAACCATGAGCTTCCATTTATCACTCTCCAGCATTGCACACTGACACAGGGGACTTGGATATCGTCTCTTGATGCTCTCATCACAAGCAACAAGACCCAAGAGGTTCATCTGAGAGAGTTGGACAAGACACAGTGCATTGGGAGAGAGATTTTCCAGTTGTGGCATATAGTCAAGGCGTGAGTTCACAGATGCAAGCTTGGGGGTAGTCTGATCTTCTGCAGAGGTAACACTTGCACCACCCTTGAGCCCACACAGAGGGAGGTGCATGACCCCCTTTTGGCAAGACATTCCAAGGTGTCTCAGGAGCATCTACAGCGGTTGGTGGACCTTACTTGCAGGCAGGTGTTTAGACTCCAGACATTATTGGAGAGCGCTTTTAAGAGGCAAGACGGCAAATCCCACTATGTGGTATGGCCGACACAAGGCAGTTTCCCACACACCAGGTTGGTTCGAGATGTATAGAGTCCATATATTCATTGCAGGCAAGGACTTGAGGTGTGGTACAGGTCTGTGCCAACAACTGTCAAGACTACGTTGAAGCCATTATGGTTGTGGGATCCAAGGTTTTGCTTAGTTGATTGGACACTTTGTTTTGTGATGAGTGTGATCAGGATAGAAGATGACCTAGCTCACACTTGGTTTGACACGAAGGGGAGCATTGAGGCCTTTGTCACACGGCAAGGTTGGTTTTCCTTATTGTTGCTATGGATCAAGGTGAGAGTTGGATGGGTAGGTCGTGACATCATGGAGATGCCTAGGCCAAATGCATTGGGACTTTATAGATATTTTGTCATCGAGTCACAGGAGAGGAGGATATAGTTTGCACATGATGGGCAGACCGTCATGGTCAGAGTTGCGCAGCGACAGCATGGTGGCACCCTTTATAGACTAGCATGGGATTCGGGCACAATACAGCTACCCTTAGGGATGAGCTGATTTCTACAGGGGGAGATCATTCATATATTCCATTGGGCTTTTGTGACTCGTTGATGGCATGGGGGACTTCATCAGCATGGCAGGTTGGTCAACAGGAGGACAGTAGGGGAAGCCCATGCAAGAGAGACTTCATCCCCAAAAGGATTGGGTTGTATCTTCAGGAGTGTACCATTGGAGTGCAAGAGGTGGACTACTCGGTAGGGCAACTTCATGGGGAGTTGGACAGAGTCCTACACTATCATGATGCTCGACTTACTGATAGTATGAAGAGGGCTTCTGGTACCTATACCTAGCTGGATAGTGAGTGGCGCAAGAGGTACTTCACAGTAATCAGGATGGCTTGGGATCCAGGTATCTAGGGATTCCTTCATGACCAACAGTGCAGAGATCGAGGATGACTTAGTGGCACATTTGGGACCATAGTATTATTGGTGATGATAGTGGTGATCAGCAATTAGAGGGGATGCTTGTTTAGGCATTGCTTGAGAACAAGCAATTTTTAGTGGGGAGGACTACAATATCCCCAATTTTTATTTTCCGCATTAGAGACAATTTTGGAAAAAGGGAGACATTACCAACATTGGGACTTAGGAGGAAAAAAGAAATTACAGCCTTAGAGGGGAGTAGGGACCACAAGGAGAGAAAATGACCAAAAAGGCAATTCGCACTAGTGAGAAGAGAGAGAGAGAGAGAGAGGGAGGGGGTCTGAATTAGTGGAAGGTGGAGACCACCAAGGCAGAGAGGGCCAACAATTATAAATAGAGCTTGGAGGCACCATTTGGTATCTTTTGGTCATTTTACAATTCAAAACTTAGTTCTCTTGAGTTGTTTAACCAAGGCAATTGTGTTGTTTAGCACAAGGAATTTTCGACTGGAAATCCCAACTCTTCCTTCGGTGAACTTAGAGTGTCACCCTAGGAGAGAATTTGGGGTGTTGATTTTGAATCATTGAGGAGCTATTTTACAGGTTTCCTTAAGCTAGTGCCTGCTACTCCAAGGGCACAGAAGAATTTCGTGGGAGTTGAGACAAGCTAGCAATCAGTGGAGTATTGACTAGAGAATTTGCAGAGATTTATCCTTGGGGAGAACAATTTTTCCTTGGTGATTTGTAGGGGTGAAAGTGTTGCATATTAGAGTGCCGATTTTGTTTATTCCAAGATCTACGTAGGGGTTTACTGGCATCTTCGGTGCACTTGTAGAGACTCAAAGTTTGGGGAGCACTCAAGCTGGGATCTGCTTGGTGATTGAGGGGAGAAATTCGCAAGAGTTAGGGACGATTTCTTGGAGGGAGATTTGGGCCTAATTCAGCAGTATCTAAACTATGGGGCGTTTTCTAGGCAAATTGAGCAATTCGCACTTGTTGGGGGTCACTAGGGATCAGTGGATTTAGCCCAAACCCTTTCTAGGTTTTGGTGGGTTTGGTGAGAGGAGGCTAGGATTAATTTAGTACAATTTTCTAAGCACTTTTGAGGGCAGAATTCCTAGTTCTATTAAACAGCTAGCAACAGAAATTGTTGGAGGGCGCAATTCACCCAGGGACCATTTCCACCACTTGGGTCCGTGAGTTATTTCTAGGTTTTGTTGGAGCCAGTGTTGAGAGCCTACTACATTTAATTTTGCAGAATTTTTGGAGTAGATTTGAGGGCCGAAATCTCAGTGCACCTACAGCAGTAGTGGTCGTAGTTTTCTAGATCATCGCAAAGGTTCGTGGTGGAGTCATTCCAGCACTTGGGCATCGTAATTCCAAACTGGGTTTTGCTTAAGCTTGTTGTTGCAAGCCCAGATTCCTCTTTCCATACTCATTTGTACTCCATTTTACTCATAAATAAATAAAATGGCTCAAGGATTTGGTGCATTTCCTCTTGTGTTTTGATTTTGTGTATGTTGAATTTCCTAGTTGTTGTTATAGTGCATGTTTTTGTTATTCACTTAATCTTTTTGTTAGGAATATTACATTTCTTCTCTAGAAATTAAACTTATTTCCTCCCCCTGCCTTCTTAGAATGAGCTACAAATGCTTGGGAGTCACCCTCTTGAGATTTATGAATTATTCCTTTTGATATGAGTCTAGATTCTTCTCGAGTACATGAGATCCATGGTTCAAAACTTGGAATTTCTTTTCAGAAATACTAGATGCAAATGAGTCTCATGATTCAGGTAGCCCATTAATAGTAGTAGTCACAAGTTTTGTTCTAGAAATAACTTATCCAATATATTTGTTGGAGCCCAGAAAATTTTTGCAAATTTTTCATAAGTGCAAGACCACGCAGTAGGGATAGGTAGCGTGAAGGAATGAGGTGGAGCGCAGCATAGTGATGGTGTGGTAGGTAGAGCGCGGTACAAATGGACATCATGCAGGAGGATGACAATGGCACCTAAGGATGGAAGGTGCATGTAGAGGAATATTGGCAGTTAGGATTTTGTAGAGGGTAGAGTCGATCGAGGAGATCGTGGTGAGTAGGTAGATGGAGATATTTTCCGAAAGGAGGAGAGGTGGAGTGGAGCCGACTGACGGGAAGGATATTTTGAAGGAATGAGGACACGCATGGGACAACTCATGAGGAATGAAAAAATATCCTAAATGTCTTTCAGGATAGCTAGAGCGCACAAGCGAGAGGTCGAGAGGGTTCGAGAGGTTTCTAGATGAGAATAATAAGGGCCGCTGAGGACATAGCAAGGGCTGGTTGTTGGCTAATGATCATTGAACATTAGATGTTAGTTGTGGACACTGAATGATGTCTGAGCACAAAAAATACCGAGCTATAGAGTCACCGTCTGAGTGTTTGATGTCTGTATCTATCTTTCTTTGAGTCTAGAGTATATGTCTGAGTCCATCGCTGCGAGGCAGCTTTATTGTAATCGAATTCAAATCATACTTCAAGGTTGGCCAATGGCGTTCTATGGCTTGAGACTCGAGTATACCTTGGAAGGTAGCTCGAATTACATAGCATGGAAAGATAGAATGGAGGCTGTATTAGAAAACAATGGCTTGAAGGAATTCATTGATCAAGAAACCCCAAAGCCAACTTCAACTAATGCACAAGAGTTGGCTGAGTGGAAGAAGTGTGTGGCAAAGGTGAGACGGATCATCCTTGAGGGAGTTCCAATGCATAGGGTTAAATTGGAGGGCCAACGAGCCTGTTTGTTTAATGAATGTACTTTGGACATAGTGCCTTTTTTAGTAATGGAAATATAATCTACTAGTTGGGTGTGTTGTTTACTCTCTGTTGTGCAGTTGTTTGACGGGTATATGTTGTTCGATGTATTAATTTCTCGTATAATTTATGATAGTATAAATGTTTGTGACGCAATGGTTTTTAATCTGGAGGTTTATTAATATGTCATGGCTTGGATATACTATTTGTTGTTTAGAACCATTACGAATGATTGTGATGGGTCAAATAGTCGTCGGGGGATCGAAGTAGGAACTAATGTTGCTTGCTGGTAGTAGATTAGTAGGGTCAGGACTCAGGTATCGATATTGTCTTTAATCACTAATGTTGTCTAGTTGTATACAGATAAATTTGGGTCTGGCGTTGAGTTAACCATAATGACTGATTTTGTCACCTGTTGATATTCGCCATGCACACTTGGTTCAAACTCTTGCGTTGTCTAATGCACCAAAAGGATAAATTCCCTGCGCAATAGTAGCAAGGTAGAGAAGCCTGTGGCAGATAGAGTTTGTGTCGTGTATCATAAGATAGTCTCGTCAGACTGCAGAAACCTGCTTTCGGCAATCACCCATTGTCATCTCAGGTGAGACTTCACTTACTTCATGGGTGTCGCCGAAAGCGTCAATACTAAGGGAGTCTTTGTTGGCCATTGCTTCGCAAATCCCGGGTCTGTCAAAATCTTGCGCGCCAACAAGATTGAATTTGATCTTTTCAATGAGCTATCCTCATCAAGTAGGAAGCCAGAGAATCTGAACTAGACATTTGAATGTCACAAAGTTGATTTCTCAAGGAAACTTTCTGTCTAATGTTGTCAATAGTATATAAGCCTACTAGTGCATCACATACTTGCTTGGAATTCTTTAATTATGAGACAAATGGAATTAAATGATCCTTGATGGTTTCAATATGAATCCTTTGCACCTTGACTTCAACCTTCATGTGCTTAGCTTCCTCTTCATTGTTAAAATTTGTGTACCAGAGGACAAGTGGTTCTCTAAGGCTTTGATCTTTGGCTTAGGGAAAAGTGTCCAAATTTATTTTTTACTTTTCTCCTAAAGTGACTTTATAAGTGATAAAGTCAATTTAATTTAAAAGTGACTTTATAAGTGGTAAAGTTACATTCTAATTTAAAAGTGACTTTATAAGTGATAAAGTTACATTCTAATTTAAAGGTGACTTTATTAAACTCAATGAAGAATTAAAAAGTGAGAAAGTGACTATGGAAATAAAAGGCTAAGTGGGTCTTTATTTAAGTGGGTGAGTTAAAAAATAGAAAGTGAGAATTAAATGCACATTTATTCTCATCCCTAGATCTAAATGAATCTCAGCGATTAGATCTTAAGGTCAGTGTTTTACAACCCGGCCGAGTCAGAACCAACCCGGCCGAGTCGTTCCGGGTCGATGGCTTGGGAACTGACTTGGTCCAAGAAACGGAACGGTCGGCCGAGTCAGCAATGACCCGGCCGAGTTACTCAATGACTCGGCCGGGTCATTGCTGACTCGGCCGACCCGGCCGGGTCCGCTAAAAAAACGGCCGGGTCACTGGTTCATCAAGTTTTTTGTACTGAAGAAAATCTAAATCAACCACGACTGAACCATCTCTAAATTTTGGAACAATATTGCCTGGCAATTCTGTCTGGAAGAACAAATTTATCTGTAGATGACTCAGTAGATTCCCAAGGTAACATGTATCTGATTTGTTTTATATCTCGAGGACTGACTAACTGAAGGCATTCAGCACAATGAATATGTTGACCCAAATTTTCTAGAACGGAAGTACCTAATCTTTGATAGCTCACAATGGGTACTTGATTGGATGTACGAGAAGAGGCTCTATTGGTTGCATTACAATATTTGCAATCAGATGATGGAGCCAGTCTATGACTTTTTCCCATCAAACAGAGATTTTAGAAAAAGAAAAGATATTTTCATAAACAAAAATATTCTGCTCCTCGTCACAGCGCTTGTTTCATTTGTGGCAAGAAAAGGCATTGGGCTAACAAGTGTCCTTCTAAGAAATCTAAGATGCAGTCAAAATTGTTTGATATTTTCACTACTTTTCATGATCCAGAAAAATAGGAACCAGTCTCCGAACCTGATGGTGAATATATTTCAATAATAGAAAGTTATGATGACGATTTTCCTGTAATTGATGCTTTACATAATACTTCTTTTGATACTAGTTCCTCTGTAGATGATCAAGATATCTTATCTTCTATTAAGATGTTTTCTTTTATCCAGTCAGAGAATCTGAAAGCTAAGATTGACGATTTACAAGCCAAACTCGCTAAGTAGTACTTTTGTTGTAGACTTGTAGTCTTGTAGAGGCCATTTCTAGCCTCCTTGGTCATGTGTTTTTTGTTTTGAGTCTTTGATCATGTATGACAGTTGACTATGTATTGCCATTGGGTACCATTTTGATATAATGGATTGGTTCATGAGCCTACTTTAATCATATGTTGTCTTCCATCTATATTATAATGCTGTGTGTTTGGAAACATGAATGAAAATCTTTAAAATTATGTTTTTTTATAAAAATAAAAATAAATATTTAATGTATTTTTTACAACAACCGAGCCATTGAAATCGAGCCGGCCGAGTCATTACCGTTTCGGAGTCGGAGTCGGAGTCGATTCTCGGCCGAGTTGGAGTCGGAGTCAGAGTTTTAAAACTATGATATATGACATTTTAGTTGGCGTTTCGGCTGACTTTTCCATTTTTGGGAGGTGTCGTTTCTAAACGTACCCATTTCGGAAACTCCGAAATGTTTCGGCGATTGTGCAACTTGGCAAATAAACAACAAACCAAGATGTCCCAAATGATCTCATGCTCCTCCCTTTAAAGGCTCGATAGAAATTCTCCAATATTCTAGAAGTATTTTATTTTGATTATTTTATTATTATTCTAGAAGCTCCCCCTTGTTGAAAATTGATCTTCTATGCTGAAACAATTACTTAAAATGAAACTTCTTCTAGCGGCAATACCAGTTAAGCAATTGTATATAGAACATACACCATATAAACCATATGCAAAATAGAAAACAACCATGAACACAATGAGACAAAGAATTTAGGTCCAATGACTAGGGAAAAACCTACAAGGGGAAAACCCTACTAGGTCCTTCTTCTATTAGAAATCAATTGTTCAGCAGACAAACATAATGCACAATAGAATGAAGACGTTCACCCAAATCTGAACTAGTTGTAGCAAGAAGATCTCTGATAGCAACAACTAATGCAAACACTAAATCAGTTTGGCTCACCAAGTTCTGCTCTTACCATCCAAGTCTCTCTCTCTCTCCAACCGTCTCTTTCGCAAGTTCGAAGTCTCCTTTTACAATGCACAAGTGAGTAAGGAGTGAAGATATGAGGCACATATATATAGGAGGAGCAAGGAGTTCATGTCATAAAGGAGGATTAACTCACATGCCTTGAGGGAGAATAACATATACCAATTTAGCGAGTGAGGTACAGATGCCTTGTAACTCATGCCATAAAGAGAGAGGCACACATGCCTTGTAACTCATGTCGAAAAGATAGAGGGGTACGCATGCCTTGAAGGAGAGAGTGTAACATATGCACTGAAGAGTGCGCAAGAGGAATCTTTTATGACGAGTCTTTAATGCGTGTAAGAGATTGTAAGAGGAGTGCAACAAATCCATTAATAGAGAGAGAGAGAGTAACACAACATTAAGTGAGAGAGAGGGTACGAGTGACCTGAAGGGGAGAGAGAGGTGTGAAGTGGCATGATTGAGTGCCAAATAGGAAGGATGACATTTACTTCCATTTTGATAATAATATTATAGTATCATAAGGATAATAACAATAATATTAATATTAATGATAATATTGATGATTAAGTAAAAATTGAACAATTAAGATTGATTAAGGATAAGTTAAGTGATTTTCCATCATCTATACTTGATTACCAACTAAAGCAAGGTGATTACTATTTTTGAAAAGTCATGCTTGAAATGATAGACATGGCTTTCTATTTTTAGAAAGTCACTCTAGAATAGTCATAAATGAGATTTTATTCAAGGAAATTCATCCCATAGTTGCCAATTTTCAACACTCCCTCTCAACTAGGGAGGAATTTCTTTCTGAAACAAGGATCTGTTCTTTGGAACAATGATGTTACAATCTAATGAAGAAGAATCATCTTAGGGGAGATTCATCTATCACCTTATATTCACTTGGGGGGATTACCACTTGCCAACACACGACAAGGATCTCGCCCAACCAAGTCTGATCTCTGCTTAGGGATTACCACTTGACGAAGATCACACACAACCAAGTCTCATCTATGCTTGGGGGCATTACCACTTGTCAAGGATCACGCACAACCAAGTCTGTGCTTGGGGGATTACCACGTGACAAGGATCACACACAACCAAGTCTCGACTCTCATCTCTGCTATCCATGACCACCCCCTCCAGGAAGTGTCACATCCGCCAATCCAAGTTGCTCTATGTAAACCAAGAACTTCCCTTTCGACAAAGGCTTGCTAAGTATGTCAGCTATTTGATCATCAGTAGCAATATGATGTGTTGAGAAATCTAGGGGCAACTAAATTAGGTGATTTCTCTTACTTTGATAATTGCTTGTAATGTCCTTTTGCTTAACTTGATTAACTTCTTCTTCAATTTGATTATTATTGTGTTTTCTATCATCAAAGAACTACCAAACAATGAAGAACAATAGCACAAGAGGATACAAGAGTAGGCTATAAGCCAGGGCTAAAACCTCTCCCCTTGAGAGGAAAACCCGCAAGAACTCTTCTCTTCTTATAGAACTTCAAATGACGAATTCCAAGACCTAATACCCTTGTCAAAGACCCCTCCAAGACCAAGTCAACCTTTCTTTTTGATGAGCTTTCTTTCCAACAACTCCAACCCAACAACTTCTCCAACAACTTTGACCCCAGCAACTTCGACATCAACTTCGACCCCAACAGTTTCTTCCGCAACTTAGAGTACTGCAGAAACCCTAGCTCTTGCACGTGTGTAATTTCTTCCTTGCTTCTCCTTCGCTTGACTTGGTTCTTTCTTCTATAGTATTCGGTTTGCAAAGTATACGTATTGATGCCCTAACTTGACTTCCCTTAGAATGTCTGAAATTCAGTCTAGCTGTTGCAATAGGTGCCCTAATTTTCTCGCATGTGTGAAGGATAATAGCCCAAAGACAGTCCAAAAACTTTGCTTTGTCTCTTCTTCTCTTTGTTAGGTGATGAGGCTTCTTTCTTGTCCTCTTATCTTCCTTGATTGAACTTGTTGCTGGTTGATTGGATGCCTTTGTAAAGGAAGTCGAGCTCTCTTATATATAGTCTCTCTAGCAGGTCGAATAGCCCTTTCATGAGGCCTACTTATCACCTTGTAAGCAGAGTTGTTCTTTCTTGAAGGCTGACTTGATGCTGCTCATTTGACAATGTATTGGAGGGTCTTTGACACATTTTATGACTTTACAATAATTTTCTTGACATGATACAATATGCCCAAAAGGGTCTTCCATACATGACAATGACTCAATTGACTTGTTGACTGAATGACAAGCCCTAGAAGCACTTAGTGGGTGCTTGAACTATAAATAAATTTACCTTGAGCATGAAACCCATGTCTCAAGAATGACAATAAGAAATTTCTTTTTTTCTTTACATCAAATACATAAAATCATGATTACATATGTCATTATGAAGACATATTTCAACATGATGGAGTCTCACTACTTCTCTATGCACCATATGCTGGATATAATGATATTTGATCTCAATGTGCTTGGACTTGTCATGGAACATGAGATTTTTAGCAAGTCGGATCCCACTCTTATTTTCACAGTAAATTATTGTTGTATCACATGCTCAAACTACTCTCCAAAGAGCTTCCTTAGCCATATTGCCTCATAGCTAGCCATACTAGCAGCAATGTACTCAGCTTTAGCCGTACTAAGGGCTACAAACTTTTGTTTTCTTCTCATCCAAGATATCATGGAAGATTCCAGGTTGAAGTAACACCTAGATGTCTTTTTCTATTAGTATAGTTACTAGCCCTATCAACATCAGAGTACCCATGTAGTCTTATATCTCCGAAAGTATGTCTCAATCCAAGATTGTGTTAGTTTTTGTAGCATCGGATGGTGTTCTGGTCTCACAACTTTGTGGAGAGGCTAAAAGACAGGAGTTCTCCAAAACCCATAAATTGTTTATGAAAATTCCACCTAGAGATGACTCAATTAAATTAATTAACCATAATTAAAAATTTCCTAAGTCTAACTTAGGAAAAGTCATTAATTAATAAGAATTAATTGAGAAAGGTGTGAATTATCTAGAAACTCACATGAATCGACTTATAGATAATCTCAACCATTGATTAAGATTTAATCTTAGCTGTTGGAGTCCCAACTGGAGATTATAAGAAGAGGTTGATGGGTAGATGGAGAATATACATTGCGGATACTTAGTGATTTATACAATTCGATACTCTAGTGCAGGTGATCAGCAGGAGAGATTGAGTGAAAGTTCGAGTAGCAAGTATCAGAGGGCAGGGACAATGATCCAGAGGAAGATTTCCAGTTCCGGACTGGCAACAACAGGTGATAGAAATATTCCACGATGAAGCTAGCCTAGAACCATTGCATAGGTCACGCAAATTTTTCTGACGGGTTGTAGTTAGGGTTGTGCTGGTTTTCCCAGTATAGCTGCGAGGATTGCACGGGCTTTCATAGCATAGCTGCGCGTATCGCCAGAAGCAAAAACGACCTGCGCGGGGTTGGATGACCAGTTTTCAAAGGGAGACAAAGGTTGGGGTTTGTTTGTGGCGGGAGAGAATTTTCTCTCCAAATAATTTTTTCAGATTCTTGCTGATTGGATAGCTAGTTGGGCTTCCAAAGATTGTACTCATAATTCATTGCTGCATAATAAAATAAACCCTTAGCTACTGCATCAGTTTTCAACTTTTCCCACATTAGGCTTTTTAGGGGACATTTGTCTAAAAATAATGGTGTTAATATTTTTGTGTGTGTTCTATCATTTCTCAGTTCCTATTTTTGCCTCCACAATTAATTTTTATGTTGAAGAAATTGCAGTGTGAATATTTTGTTATTTTGTTGTAAACAAAATACACTGTATAATCAATCTATCAATTAGAAGAAATATTTCCAGTTGCTGCATTTCAAGGAATTTTCACAGATTGATGGTCCCATGCAGGTATCTCGATTCTCAATACATGCTTTGCAACAATCCAATGTGCATGTGATGGCTTAGTCAGATATTGGCTTAAAGTATTGACCACAAAATTCCCTAATAACATCGTGCCCCAATCAGTTGTCAATACTCAGAAGGACTAGCCAAATCAAGTCCCGCAGCTTCACTACATAACTTCATGAAATTCATCTCGATTGGACTATTCATGGACTTACATTCTATCATGCAAAACCTTTCAAGTAGCTTGACAACATATTTTCCTTGAGAAAGGAAAATTTCACCAGTTTTCCGCCATACTTCTAGGCCCAAAAAGTAGTGCATGAAATGAATATCTTTCATTTCAAATTTAGAAGCTAACTCCCTCTTACACTAGAGGATGAGAGGTTCACCATTTATCAAAAATAAATCATCAACATATAATACCAAAATCAAAGACATATCTTGGATTGTTTTGAAGTAAATATTTGACTCAACATTGCTTCTAGTAAAACCAAGCTTCATCAAGAAGCTTCATACTTCATCAAGAAGCTATCAATGCGAGCATATGAAGCTCTTAGAGCTTGCTTCAAACCATAGAGGACTTTTTTTAGTCTACACACATGAGTTTTCCAGTCATGTACTTCAAAGCCTTGTGGTTGCTCCATAAATACTTCTTCCTTGAGGAAGCCATGTAAAAAAGCGGTCTTCACATCCATTTGGTGAAGAGTCTATCCCTAGCTAGTAGCTAGAGCCACAATAGATTTGGATGGTGGTTTATCGGGCAACAAGTGCTATCATAGTGTATTCCCTCTTTTTTGAAAGAAACTTCTGGCCACTAATCTAGCTTTATATTTTTCAATATTGCCATCGACATCATGCTTAATTTTATACAGCCATTTAGAAGACATGACATACTTATCTTGGGGTCTTGGAATTACTTCCCATACATCATTATGAATGATTGATTCATATTCTTTAACCATTACATCTTTCCACACTTGATCTTTCACAACTTCTTCAAAAGTGCATGGTTCAACTTGAATAATGTTGCTCATGGCTACAACATATTCTTAGAAGTTAGAACTTGTTACCGCTCAAACTAGCAGGGGTCCTAGGAGGGGATCCTAAGAGGGCAACTACTAGGTCAAGGGCAACAATGGAACGATATCTCAATGTCACCTCAGCTAAAGCTCCCTGCTTTTTACGAACTTTCACCAATGGGAGTAGACCCGGTATAAAGGGAATCACTAGATGAATGAGTCAATAAAAGGATAAGTAGTGATTCCTAAGGCCTATTCACAAGAGAGACTCAATTGTATGGTTTGTTTGCTTGAGAAGCAAGGTGTAAGGTTTTCTAGGAAGGGCCAATGGGATTTCAAGGGCTAGGGTTCGCGGTTAAGACTTGTAAAGGAGATACCTAGGCCTAGAAATCCTTGTGAAAAGTTGGTTTCCAAGTAGTCCTTATGAAATTAACTTCAATAAGTTGTGGGACCACACGGGACCAAGTGGACCCAAAATTAGGTCAAGGGGGTGGAGTTGATCAATCAGGGGTGTGCTTGACCTAATTGAGGCGATCAAAGGGGAAATTTTTAGTAATTTTGATGCAGTGATCCCAATGAGGTCACTAGCCAAGGGAAATGAAGGGCAATAATCGATCTCAGAGCTAAGGCTTGAAATATCTCAAGATCCCATTGTCGGAATTGCTTCAGATTTGGAGGGCCTCTAGAAGACACAATAATGCAGTAGAGGGCTAGAGATCGAACATTTTGGATGGCTGAATCGTGAGAAAACTATTGCCCTAGGTCACCTATGGAGGCTAGCCCTAGAAAGAGAGGGGAAGGTGAGAGGAATTCTCTTTGAAAATGATCACCTTGTGGAAGGATCAGTGCCTGATCCTTTGGGGAATATGGAGTCAGGATGAAATTTGTGTTTCAGAAGAACTTCACCCAATCAAGGAGCCTCCTAGACAACTTCACATGGCAATAAGGGCATGAGAGCAATTGCTAGAAGATTTTATACTTCATTGTGCAATAATTAATGACTTATCGGGATATGCTCAATATAAACAATCTCTAGGAACATTCACCCCTTTACACATGATACATAAGACGATGCAACGTTATAAAGACTAAATTTCTACAATTTTGCATAAGAAAAGTAGTAAGTTTCATATCTAGTATAGCGAAAACCCCAATAACATCAATGTCATAAAGTAAATAACAAGAATAAGCATGAAAAATGTACTTGCATGTGCAAAAGAGTATTTCCAATCATCATATTCTGCAAATAATGAAGCTCCAAGACAAGAGAGCGATATCCAAACATCAAAATTCATCCATTACATCCAAATTCGTCCTCCAAGAAGGATAGCAAAAATCTCACGAGAGAGAGACCCAATCCAAGTGATGATGATCCAAATGATTCATCTCACTTCTATTTATACATTGTCTAATGAATTTGATTTAGCTAAATTGGCCTAATTTAGCTCCAAAAATAAAATAATGTGCATAATAACAATACTTTTTGTGACAAGCACACCAAATAGCTTAATAATACATGAATACGCCTCTCAAGAGGGCCAAATGATCAATAAAGTGAGTCGTTGGGTCTTTGAGAAGGCCTAATGAAGTCTAGGGGTGCCACGATCTAGAAATGGACTCTCAACATAGTGGCCAAGGGGTTGGCCCCTTGTTTTCCAAGTAAGAACTTGTAGTGCTCCCAAGTGGGCGTGGGGGCACAAGAACATCCTAATGGGTCTCCAAGTGGATTGAAAATTCCTGTAGACCATCTGTAAGGGCTAGGATGGTGATGTAAACCCTCCCTCTGCAGTAGGAGACATTCTCTAGGCCCTAAAACATCCGTCAAGTTCATGGTGCAAGTGCGGAGCCGGTTGGGCATGGTGAACCAGGTGCATCGTCCTCATTTAAAAAGGTGGAACACGAGCAATAAATGATCGGTGCTGGGGATCCATGAAGTAATATATGCTATGGTGGAGGCCCATGGCTCTCAACGCTTTAACCTTACAAGTGCTAATGTTGCCCTCTAGGGGGCTAGGACCCTGTATAGGGAGACCAAGCCCCAAATGAAGACCGAACTGCAATCTTGCTTAAGATCCAATGTGTCCCCTTGCCTTCCAATTGAACAAGTCATTAGAATTCTCAAGTAATAAAGCTTACAAGTCATGGCATCAATGTGACACTTAGTGGTGGCATGCCCTTCCATAGTGGGCTTTGGCATGTACAAGTGTTTCCAAGCTCAATAGGGGGGTTAACCAAGGAACCTATTAATGTGATTTCAACCTCTAAAGGGGATGACATGTCCATGGTACATCCTTTAAGTGGTAGGTGGAAAATGATATAATAATGGAATGGAGTGGGGATAAGGGGAATCATCCAGACCACATGTCAAGGTTCATGGTAGCTATAATAAGGGAATCCCACACATGGGTATGTGAGTGTAGGAGGGAGAAAATCATGGTACATGAGTTACCCCGATCTTTGTTTTTCCACCCTTGTTCATATGCCTTTTTCCTTTTTGAATTTTCTCCATAACTGCTCGGGGCTCGAGGGGATGAGAGCATGATGTGTAATATGTAGCAGCGGATACCCCCTTAAGGTGGGGCGATTCATCACCTACTAGGGTTGGGACAATCATGGGTTCCTTAATGATAGAGGGGGCTCATCTAGGGCTCATAGGAATTAGGGTGATGGCCATGGGTAAGGGGTAGAGCTCATGTTTGTCTTTTGCCCACACACTAAATTTGTATGTCCTGACCATCTTTTGCATCTTGTGGTACTTTTCCTATTGAGAGTGGCGAAGTTATGCTTTTTATTTTCTTTTTAGTTGCATCAACCTTTGGGGCATCGTTCTAGGCCCTACCCAAGGTGTGGACAAGGGGAGGGGGAGGCTAACCCTATGTGGACTTAGTGGACACATGTGGACCCGGATGAGAAAATAGATGAATGGGGCTAAAATGAGAGGAACAGGAGTGATGTAGTATCGGGAAGCAACACCCCACAACCAAAATCGAGATTTCCCATGTAGTGCCAACTCAAAAGCCAAATGATCAGTAAAGGAGATCCCATGGGACTAGGATACAAGGGTAACCATGAATTTGGGTAGTGGAGACAAGAATACAAACCTAACCCACTCTTTTCGCCGAATTCCCCCACCAATTCATGCCCAAAAGTGCCCATGACAAGTAAGGAAAATTACTCAACTACACCAATGAAAAGCCATACCTTTGGGGTCGGGAGGCCCACCTTCAAACATACATTCATAACATATGGGCGAGGGACCACATGGCTAGCTCAGGTGGCGGAGAAAGTGGCACATCGAGTTATCTGGGTGCTGCAAGGGGCTGTTGGCTGCTCGCTGAGGACCATCTAGGAGAACAATTTGCTCCGATGCATACTACCCACAGGTGGTGGGTAACAGAACCGACTGTGAAAATTCCTGAATCTAACACATCAGAAATCCCTACTGCAATCACTGGTTTACAATGTCCTACTTGTTCTTTACATTAACAAGTTATTTAATTGCATAAACATCGAAGTAAACACTATTGCAGCCTTCACAGATATACAGATCATGCACTGAAGTAAACAGAAACAATAACACAAGGGACACCGTTATTTTTGGACAATCGTCCTCGGAAAAACCCAATTCGGGAAAACTCATGCAACATATAGAGGGTTTGTATTATTAAGCAGTTTCGTGAATACAACTAGGGTGCTAGAAATTGTTGGGTGTGGAGCCTGATTATTTTCTTTATACAGAGGTATCACTGCATTGGACCCCAGTTCAACCCTGCTCGTAATATTTGCGCTTCAAGGGGGGTCCAACGGGGGCAACAACGATCTTTAGGAGCCTCCCTCTTGGCGAGGGATCGCGGGCAGTGCCCCTGAAGCTAAAAATAGATGTAAAATTGCCTTGTAAAATGTTGTAATTTCGTAGTCAATCTGGGTTGTTCATTAGGCATTGATCTGATGGTAGAAGTTATGTTTAATTTAGGGTTTTTTTGCCCTAGAAGGCAACCCCTCGCTATATGAGGGAATTGTATTGTGTCTATGTAGATCTATATTCTGAGTGAGAAACAGAGAGGAGATTGTGTGAGAGTGAAGAGGGAATTACAACGGATCTGCTGTAGATTGTATTTCTTCAATTTGCTGGATAATATAAAATGAAGGACTGGTTGTTTCTTTGTGGATGTAGCCCAAATTGGGTGAACCACGTATATCTGTGTCTCTATTGTTTTATGTGTTTATATTTCTGCAATATATTTTATGTGTTCCATTGCTATGTAATATATAATTTTCTAACAACTGGTATTAAAGTTGAAGGTCTATTTGGCTGATAAACTTGCAGGAGAGAAGGGTTCCTGGTTCGAGTGGGAGCAATGGCGGAATATGGTAGGTTTAGGGTCGAAAAATTTAACTGACAAAACTACCAACTATGGAAGATGCAGATGGAAGATTATCTGTATTAGAAAGATCTGTACCTACCATTGAGCGGAAAGACAAAGAACGAGTATGACAGACACATAATGGGATTTTCTCGACAGAAAGGCACTTGGAACAATATAGTTGTGCCTAGCGGTGTCTGTAGCGTTTAATATTTCAAAGGAAACGACAACAGAGGGTTTAATGAAGGCATTGGCCAAACTATATGAAAAACCTTTGGTCTCAAATAAGGTATTTCTTATGAAGTGTTTATTTAATATGAAGATGTCAGAAGGGGGATCTGTTGCTGATCATTTAAATGAATTTAATACAGTTATTAGTCAGTAAAGTTCTGTAGGGATAACTTTTGATGATGAAGTTAGGGCTCTGTTATTTCTATGCTCATTGCCAGAAAGTTGTAATGTTTTAGTTATGGCCATTAGTAACTCTGTCTCTGGATCTAGTACTTTAAAGTTTGATGATGTTGTCGGTGCAATTCTTAGCGAGGAAATGCGACAAAAAAGTTCTGGTGAGACATCACGTAATGCTTTGACTGTAGAGATTAGGGGAAGAAAAATGGAAAGAAGAAAGGGCCCAGGATATCACAGTAAGTCAAGGAAAGGCAGATCCAAGTCCACATCGGGGTTAGTGTGCTGGAAATGCGGGAAGAAAGGACACCTGAAGAAAGACTGCAAGTCTCAGAAGGGAAAATGAGATACACAACAAGAAAACAATCTTGAAGCGAATGTGACAGGTGATGTGTTACAAGATGCTTTGATTCTTTCATTATAAAATATTATTGATGGCTGGGTTGTAGATTCAGGGGCCTCATTCCATGCCACACTTGATAGGAAACATTTTCATGATTATGTTCAAGGAGATTTTGGATAGGTTCGATTGGGTGATGATAAACCTTGTAAATTCATTGGAATGTGTATAGTTTTCATAAAATAGCAGAATGGAAATCAATGGCTATTGAAGGAGGTAAGGCATGTCCTAGATCTGAAGAAAAATCTTATTTCAACAGGGAAGTTGGGAGGTGAAGGCTGTGTGACTACTTTTATAGATAAAACCTGGAAGGTCACTAAAGGAGCTCTGGTAATAGAAAAAGGAGAAAAGGTTGGTACATTGTATTTATGCAATGGTATTTCTAATTCTGTTAATGCTTTAACCTCTATAGGAGAAGGTATGACATTGTGGCATCATAGGCTTGGGCACATGAGTGAGAAGGGGATGTAGATTCTTCACTCAAGAAATTTGTTGCCATGTTCGAAGCATGTTGTTTTAAAATTCTGTGAGAATTGTGTTTATGGAAAACATAAGAGAGTCAGATTCCTCAGAGCTGGGAAAGAAAAGAAGAGCGAAAAATTAGAACTTGTGCATACAGATGTATTGGGACCTGCTCAGGTATCATCTCTCGGTGGCTCTCACTATTATGTTACTTTTATTGATGATGCAACCAGAGAACCTGGATTTATTGTATTCGAAATAAATCTGATGTATTTGATACTTTCAAGAAATGGAAAGCTTTGGTTGAAAATGAGACAAGAAAAAGGTTGAAGTGTCTCAGATCAGATAGTGGAGGTGAATATTGCAACAAAGAGTTTGATAGGTACTGTTCAGAGAATGGAATTCGCAGAGAGAAGACAGTTCCAGGAACACCACAAGAAAAATAGAGTGTCAGAAAGGATGAACAAGACAATCATGGAGCGTGCAAGGTGCCTGAGATTGCATCCAGGATTGCCTTTACAATTTTGGGCAGATGCTATAAATACTGCTGTTTATCTAATAAACAAAGGGCCTTCAAGTTCCTTGGATGGTGGTATTCCAGAGGAGGCATGGACAAGTAAAAAGGTAAACTACTCATTTTCAAAGACTTTTGGTTGTAAAGCCTTTGTCCACATTAATAAAGAAAATAAAACAAAGCTTGAGGCAAAATCAAAGAAATGTACCTTTATTGGATATGGTGTTAATGATTTTGGTTGTGGCTTTTATGATTATGAAAAACACAAAATCATTAGGAGCAGAGATGTCATATTCAATGAAAAGGTTTTGTATAAGGATCAGATGCAGGAAAAGAAACAGGAAAAAGAAGATAGAGAATACAGAGTGGTTGATGAGATCACTGAAAATGTGAAGGTGCCTCAAAATCATAATGATCAACAACAAGAACAGATACAACAACCACAACAATGACAAGCACCTCAAACTCCTGAAAGCGGTGTTAAAAGATCTACCAGGATAAGTAGACTCCTTGAATGATACTCTCCTTGATTTTATTATGTATTGTTGACTGGTTGTGGTGAACCAAAATGTTATGAAGAAGTAGTGCAGGGAGTAACCAAGAAGAAGTGGGAACAAGCCATGAAAGAAGAGTGGAATCCTTAGCACATAACCAGTCTTGGGACTTAGTTAGGTTGCCTGCAGGTAAAAAAACATTGCATAATAAATGGGTTTACAAGTTGAAGGAAGAAGATAGAGGTAGAAAAAGGTATAAAGCTAGACTTGTGGTGAAGGGGTTTGCACATAAAAAGGGTATAGACTTTGATGAGATTTTTTTTTTTGTTGTTAAAATGAATTCAATCATAATTATTCAAAGTCTAGTAGCAGCTGAAGGTTTGCATCTTCAACAGCTAGATGTAAAAGCAACCTTTTTCCATGGGGATTTGGAGGAAGAGATATATATGCAACAACCACAAGGATACGAGGTAAAAGGGAAGGAGAAACTAATGTGCAGGTAAAAGAAGAGCTTGTGTGGGTTAAAACAAACTCCAAGGTAGTGGTATCTAAAATTTGATAGGTTTATGTCTGAACAAGGCTATACTAGATGTCACTCTGATCATTGTGTTTATCTCAAAAGACAAAATGATGGTAGCTATATTATATTGTTAGTGTATGTAGATGACATGCTTGTTGCAGGTTCTAACATGTAGGAAATAAATGTGCTCAAAAGAAAATTGGCAAACTCATTTGCAATGAAGGATTTGGGTGCTGCAAAACAAATTCTTGGTATGAGAATAATTAGAGATAGGAAGAATCGAAAATTAACATTGTCCCAGAGTGAGTACATAGAAAAGGTGTTGAAAAGATTTAATATGCAGAATGCAAAACCAGTTAGTATACCTTTGGCTAGCCATTTCAAACCAAGAAAGGAGGTGTGTCCCAAGGCTCAGAAAGAAATGGCTTATATGTCTAAAGTTCCATATGCATCAACAGTTGGAAGCTTAATGTATGCAATGGTCTGCACAAGGCCTAATATTGCACATGCAGTGGGAGTTGTAAGCGGGTGCATGAACAATCCAGGAAAATAATATTGGATGGCGGTGAAGTGGATTCTCAAGTATTTGAGAGGTACCACAAATCAAGCATTATGCTTTGGTGGTTCAAACATTGCTCTACAGGGATATATTGATGCAGATATGGTGGGTGATAGAGATAACAGGAGGAGCACAACAGGGTATGTGGTTATTGTAGATGGAACAACTGTTAGTTGGGTTTCAAAACTGCAAAGTATTGTTGCACTCTCAACAATGGAAGCAGAGTATGTTGCTGCTACAGAGGCTAGTAAAGAAATGATTTGGTTACAAAGGTTTCTGGATGAATTGGGTAACAAGCAGGAGTTGGGCAGGTTATACAGTGACAGTCAAAGTGCCATACATCTTGCAAAGAACTCTGCATTTCATTCCAAGACAAAACATATACAACTCAAGTATCATTTCATACGGTCAATGTTGGAAGATGGACAGTTGAAGCTGGAAAAGATACACACTAGCGAGAATCCTACAGATATGTTAACAAAAGTTGTAACCATGGAGAAAATGAGATTTTTCTTGGTTTCAATTGGACTTCAAGTATGATGATGAAGATGAGAAACAACCGGGTCCAAAATGGAGTCATTGTCCAGCAAATGAAGCAACGGTGGAGTTGCTATAATCAGTCTCCAAGTGGGAGATTGTTGGGTGTGACGCCTGATTATCTTCTTTATTCAGAGGTATAACCGCATTGGACTCTAGTTCGTAACTGTAATATTTGCGCTGCAAGGGGGGTCCAGGGGGGCGACATCGATCTTTAGGAGCCCCCACCTAGCAGGGGATCGGGGGCAGCGCCCCCGAAGCTAAAAATAGATGTAAAATTGCCTTGGAAAATGTTGTGATTTCGTAGTCAATCTGGGTCGTTCATTAGGCAGAGATCTGACAGTAGAAGTTATGTCTAATTTAGGGTTTTTTGCCCTAGAAGGCAATCCCTCGCTATATATGAGGGAATTGTATTGCATCTATGTAGATCTGTATTTTGAGTGAGAAAGAGAGAAGAGATTGTGCGAGAGCGAAGAGGGAATTACAACGGATTTGTTGTTGGTTGTATCTCTTCAGTTTGCTAGATAATATAAAAGGAAGACTGACTGTTTCTTTGTGGACGTAGCCCAAATTGGGTGAACCACATATTTGTGTCTCTCTTGTTTTATGTGTTTCTTGTGTTTATATTTTTGCAATATATTTTATGTGTTCCATTTCTCTGTAATATATAATTTGTTAACAGAAATGGCTCACCCAACAGAGAATTTGCTCGGCAGTAGTACCTCTATCCGGAGAAAGATATTCTGGCAAATCAGCAACCAGATGATCAAACCCCACAATGACTCTGGTTGTTCCTTGTGTTGGATAGCAAAAACTGCTCCAAGCACTGCTCTGGAACTGCGTCACTCCTTTAGGATTTGCGTCTTCCTCTCCCGTCTCAGGATCTACTAATCTGCTCCTAGTCTGCCCCACAAAATCTCCTAGTGCTGCCTCTACATCCTTCGCGTCAGCCTCTGCGTCCTCTACGTCAGCCTCTACGACCCTCTGCGTCCTCTGCGTCAGTGCCTACGACTTCTGCGTCAGCCTCTACGGCCATATGTGTCCTCTACGTCAAGTTGTTTGTAGGCTGACTTGATGTCTTTGCTTTAGATAGCTTCTTTGATGATGCCTTTGCTTTGGAGGAGACTTGACTTTTTTGAGGGATATTCTTTGGCTCTTATATAAACATATACATGGTGCAAGATGCCCTTAAGGTCTTCAACATTTTCTTTTGACTATTTGACTCACCTATAACACTTTAACATGTGCTAGACCTATTTCAATGAGCAAGAAACTCATTGACATATATTATAAAAATAATATTTCTTTTATTGAATAAATACAAATATCAAAAGTACATTTATGAAGGCCGAACCTAGTTACATTTCCTTCAACATCTGTCACATGCCACCACCTTTTGAAGGATGTACCTTGACTATATTGTCCCTTTAAAAGTAGAAGTCACCTAATAGGATTATAGGTTAACCCCATTTGGAGTTTAGGAGGCATTGGCACATCTTGAAGCCCATTATGGAAGAGAAAGCCATTATGAAATCCCCACTTGTGGTCCATGATTAGGTAAGCTCATCCACTCAATTTCTATAATGACTTGTTGTACTAGAAGGCTAGGGGACACATTGGATCTTATGCAGGATTGCAGATGGTTTCCATCTTGGGTTTGGTCTCCCTATATGGGGTTCTAATCCTCTAGAGGGCTACAATGGAACATGTAGGGTGAGCATTGAGAACCATGGGCCTTCATAACAACATATTGCACCCCATGGATGCCAACAACCATTTAGAGATTTATCGTGGTTCACTTATTGGATGAGGAGGATGCACTTGATCCATCATGCCCCGCTGAACCTAGATCTACACCACACACTTGGTAGATGATCCAGGACTTGCACGATGATGTGGCATCACCTACACCATCATCCTAGCCCTTGCAGATGATCTACAACATCTACTATTTGTTTGGATATCCATGAGGACACTTGTGTGCCCCACATCTCATTTGTAGCACCACAGGTTATTACAAGGGGTCAATCCCTTGTCCACTATTTTTGAGGGTCCTATTCTTCATTGTGGCACCCATGGACCTCGTTAGGCCTCTCAGAGGGCCCTACGACATGCATGGATTATTATTTGTCCTTTTGAGAGGCTTACATTTTCATTTATGAGCTAGTTTGGTGGGCTTGTCATCAAAAGTGATTGTTAGAACATTATTTTATTTTTGGGGCTTATGTAGGCCAAGGAGGCTAATTCGAACTCCTAAGTTGTGTATAAATACAAGTGAGATGAGTTCATTTCTCATCATCACTTTGGTTTGGATCTTCTATCTCTCTTGAGATTTTCGCACTTTTTTCTAGAGGATGAATTGGAGATTTATGGATGAGCTTTGATGTATGGTTACTGGTCTATCTTCTCTTGGAGCTTCTCTATTGCCAATTGTGAATGGTTGGATATACTTTATTACATGTAAGTATGTGCTTTTTGATGTTATTCTTGTTTGCTTTTGTCGTATATGTTGGATTGGGATTTTCGTTGTTCTAGGGCTAATTGCTGCATGCATTTACTGCTTAATATTGTGGAATTTGTCTCTATTATGGCATTCTCTCAAGGTATAGGCCATTTAGTTTGAGCGAAATATCCTAAGGGTAAAATTTGACTTGCATAAGCCATTCCTCTTGCACATTGAAGTATAAAAGATGCAAGGTTGCTTCGTCTTGACCTAGAGGGTGTGTGAAGTAATCTTGAGGCCTCCTTGATTGGGAACCAAGAAATATTACTCATAATCAACATAGACTCCATTCTCCCAAGGATTAAGGCACTGATCTACCAAGGATGGTCACCAAAACTCTTATTCTTTCACCTCCTCCCAGGTCTAGCCACATTGGGGTGCTTAGTTTATCAATTTCCCGACAAGATAGCCATAAAAAAATTTGATCTCCTAGGGTCCCTAGCATTGGCCTCTCCTCTAGATCTCCTCCAATTTTTAAGACATTCTGATAGTGGAGTTGGTAGAAAAGCCAAGCCCTAGCTCTGAAACCAAAACTTGCCTTCCCATCCCCATGGCCAGTGCCTTATAGGGTCCAAGCAACATCTTTGAGTGAAAATACTTTATTTGATCCTCTCCTCGCCTTGTCTAGGGTATGAATATCATTGATTGCCACAGTCTTTCCTCATATCCTTGATTGGGTTCACTTGGCACCATTTAGCGCTTCAAGTCCTGCTTATGTATTGCTGAAGGCCATTGCTTCAAAACTCAAAGGTGGAGTTCTATTGTTGTCTCCTTAGCATTTGAAATTGTCTCTCCACACTGGCAAGATTGGTAGTTGTCCTAGCACTCCTAACTTCCAAGGTCTTAAGCTCACTATCTTGTTGTAATATTGCGTCCCTTAGTACCATGATACTGTCCTTTATTGCTGAAAGATCTTTTTTAATCTCTTCCCAAGTATGTTCCTAGTGACTGTTGATTTGGGGTAGCATTGGTTGTGCTCTAGCCATGAAAATTGGTGGAGGCTAAAGCACATGAGATCTCCAAAATCCAAAAATGGTTTGGGCATATTCTACCCGGTTTAGGAGATATTAAAATAATTAATATTTTTAATGGAGTTCCTAAGTCTAAACTTAAGAAAAATAAAATATAAATGGGTATTAATATAAAACTGGGTTAAAAGGCAAAGTGTATAATCCTTGATGGGGTCAAGGATCATGATGTCCCACATATTGCCGAGAAGGAAACTACAAAGGAGATGTGGGACACTTTGAAGACATTGTACCAACATACTTCCATGTAGAGGAAGATGCTCCTAGAGAACCAGCTAAGGTCATACTAGATGCAGAAGGGAGAGCAGATAGATGTCTTCCTCGGTTGCTTGAAGGAGATCTGTGACCAACTGACTTCCATAGGGGCCACGCCGGATCAGGAGTTGATGGTGAGGACCGCACTTAACGCAGTCTTTGAGGAGTGGGAGACATTTGTCCAGAGCATACTGGGCAGGGTGAGTCTTCCAGATTGGGAAGAACTCTGGGCGACTCTTTGTCAAGAAGAGATCAGACGGCTGACCAAGACAGGAAGTAGCAGCAAAGGGTTCAGGATCAAGAAGGAAGAGGAAGAGGATGTGGCTTTGGCATCTGCGGAAAAGCAGGAGAAGAGGAAGAAGAAGGACCTCTCCAAGGTCAAGTGCTTCCATTGTGGGGAACTGGTTCATTATCCAAACCAGTGTTTGAGGAAGAAGAACAAGGGAGAGGCGTCTGACTCTAAGGCACCGCAAGCGAAGGTGGAGAAAGAAGTCGAGGAGGATGACGATTGTGCCATGAGTGCTCATGTGCCACTTGAGAAGAAGTGGGGACATCAAACTGTATTCAGGAGGACTACAGGCGATGAGGGGCAGGATCCTTGAGGTACCCAACCTCTTGGATTATACCTTGCTACGGGAGCCCTGAAGAGGAGTAGCAAGACTGTTGGATGTCGGTAGAGACGGATGAAGCGACAGAGAGTGCTGCAATGCAGGAGTCCCCGGGCAGCGCGAGGCTAGTAGGCTGCAACAGTCCGAGAGGCACGGTAGTGTTACACTAGTGCAGGGTGGCATAGAGAGGTGTGCAGTGGTGCGAGATGCAGGGAGTTTTTGCAGCAACGTAGAGGTCAAGACTGGCGGATGTTGGTGGAGACAGATGAAGCGACAGAGAGTGCTACAGTGCAAGAGTCCCCGGGCAGCGCGAGGCTAGCAAGCTGCAACAGTTCGAGAGGCAAGGTAGTGTTGCACTAGTGCAGGATGGCATAGAGAGGTGTGCAGCGGTGTGAGATGTAGGGAGTTTTTGCAGCAGCGCAGAGGTCAGTAGAGGGAGCACTTGTTAGCAGAGTGTTTCTAGCCTGACAAGGATGTCAAAAGTTGGGTGGATCAGTTACTTACTTCTCAGTAACTGAGTTGCAGTGCAGTAGCATGATGCAGCATGATGAGAGGGGATGCAGTGTTCGGAGGATGGACCAGCAACAACACAAATGTAAAGGGAGTTGCTGTACGGATGTAGCAGTGGTAGTGGCAGAGCCATGGGCAGCAATATAGGATGCAGTAGTGCAAAGGATGTTGGGCGGGGAGGCCTAGCATCAACACAACTACCGGTGCTAGATAATCAGAGTGATGCTCAGTGTGGAGTATTACTAGAGCACAATCCTCGCTAGGAGGGAGTGTTAATTTGGATTAGCATCGGATGTGCTCTAGCCATGAAAATTGGTGGAGAGACTAAAGCACATGAGATCTCCAAGACCCATAAATGGTTTGGGCAGATTCTACGCGGTTTAGGAGATATTAAAATAATTAATATTTTTAATGGAGTTCCTAAGTTTAAACTTAGGAAAAATAAAATATTAATGGGTATTAATATAAAATTGGGTTAGGAGGTTCCAAAAGTCATGGATCAAGCCAAACCTAATTTTAACCATTGATTAGAGATTTAATCTCGGTTGTTGAAGGACCAACGAGAAAAGTATAAGAAGAGGCTTGAGAGTCAGTTGGAGAACACACCAGAGTGATCAGTCATTCATTTTGTTAGATCAGGGTTGCTAAGCAAAAGTGAATCAGTGATCAGCAGCGAGGGGCAGTGAGTACTAAACAGAGAGGCAGAGGCAGTATTGAGAGACCAGCGCAGAAACAGGGAGAGCGAGAGTAACAACCAGTTCAAGCCACACAGAGCCCATCAGAGACAACGCAGAGGCCAGAGGGGCTGCGTCATCCACGTAGAGGTTGCTGGAGTGACGCAGAGGGTCCCCGTGGCTGCACAATGCCTCAGAGGGTTGATGCAGAGAATCCTAGGGCTGACGCCAGTCAACAGGAGGATGATGTAGAGGCCAGAAGGGCCAACGTTGAGCTTCAGTTGTGCCAGAGAGGGTTTCATGGGACAAGTTTTCTGAATACTTGTTTCCAAATATAGAGGTATTGCTGCCATGTATTTTTCTCTGTCGGGTGGGCTGGTTAGGCACCCAATTGTACTCAAGGAAACACTGTATAATAATAAACCCTCAGAATAGCTGCACCAATTTTCTTGCATTGGGTTTTTTCGGGGACATTTGTCCAAAAATAACGGTGTCACTTGTGTGCTTATTTTCTTTCAGTTGATGATTTGTAGATGTTGAGACTGTACTTGTGTTTATTTTCAGTATTTATATGGTTAAATAACTTGTTAAGTAATTAAACAAGTAGGTGAAATAAACTAGATAGTACAGGAAGAATTTCTAACAGGTTAGAATTAGAAATTCCAACAGTGACTATTATTTGAAAGCTTTCTAGCCATGATGGATGTCTCCATACCTGCTTGCAATTCATTGATGGTTGGTCCAAAATGTGAATGCTCAACCATGTCATCCAATACTGTCTTTTGAGCCTCTAATGAGTTCTCCATAAGAGGGGTTTCGTGATACTTTTGATGCAAATTATACCTCTCTTCAAGTCCTTGCAAATTAGAAGGTTTTTCGTAGCTGGTCATCACAGGAGGCTCACCTATCAAATCTTGAGTGTCAATTCTATTGTCATCCCCTTGTGTTATGGCACCTGTAAATGATGAGGAATGTGCTTCACCAACCGTTTCGATCCTATTGTTTTCTTGAAGTAAGGCAGTGTTTCATGCTCCATAGTCACAATTGCTCCTTTGCCCTCAACACCGTTTGACTGCAATAGATCCTTTCCCTCACTAACTCCACCAAAGTGACCAGCTGTCCATGTTTCCTGCCAAGTTTGCTTCGTTATTATTTGCCTCTTACCCCTGTTGGAAGATCTTGTGACTTGCAACCCCATTAGTTCTTTTTCAGTCAACTGCTTTTTGAGCCTTTTTATGTTTTGCTCAACCAATCTTTTTGGGAATTCATGAGCAATAGGTGAAACAACCTTTTCTTTCTTCAAAATAGCCAACAACTTTGATTGCAGCCGCTTGGAAATGACATCATCTTCACCTAAAACTAAAAACAAAATATTTTGCATACTAGTTTTGACAATGTATGGATGATACTCTTTGATGTTGGTGAAGAAGCATTGGAATAGATTCTAGTGTTTTTTTCACTTGATTATTATTTTCATTTTTCAATGATAAATAACTAATCGGGTTTTTTCACTCATAACTTCCAAAGCTGGAGTGTGTCTTAATAGTCGGGCTTTTAGTGGTTTTCCAAGTCTAAGGTCAATGTATATTACCATGCTAGGCATTTCCTAGAGTCTCATGGAATTGCATTATGTATTTTAAATTTTTTTTAATACTTCAAAATTTACCGCAAAATGGGAATTTTTAATTAATTTTGTATGTAATAATTAAAAATTGGCACTAGGAAATGTTGTATTGCATGTGAGTACTCAAAATATATACTAAGAATACCAACATTATGCTAGTACCCACTTTAGGGTCCAAAAAATAAATATTTCTCCATGAAAACACAACCTGCCTAATCTAGTCAAAGATTTTTCTTGGTCTCATCTCTTAATACAAATGTGACTATGAGTATGTATACTTTTGACTCCCGACAGTCTCCTCTAGTACTTGATCTCTTTTGTTCCCTTGTGTCTAATATTTGGATTATTGTTAATGCGACTGTATCTGCTTCATCATGCAAGATGCCATATATTTTTTTTGATTACAAATATGGCTGCAGGTATTTATAGTTCTGACAATCTCCTCTAATACTTGCATACTTGATCTCTTATGCTCCCTTGTGTGTAATATTTGCATTGTTCATACTGCACTCGTATCTGTTTCATCTTTCAAATTGCTATCAATTTTTCTTTTTGTGTAGAGATTGTAATCTTACTTGGTTTATATTTTTCAAAAAACTATTGATGCTTAACATTGCATTTTCTACGTTTTGACAGGAACACCAGATTTCAAACTATGATTACTTGATGTACTTGAATCTCGCAGCAGGGCGCAGCTTTTGTGACTTAACTCAGTGGCCAGTGATGCCTTGGATTTTGATAGATTACAAAAGTAGGACTCTGGATTTGTCTGATCCTAAATGCTTTCGCGACCTCTCCAAGGTCTTTTTCATTTCTTTATACTCGTACTGCACACACAAAAGTAATATACATGTGAAATCAATTTTTTGGGGCGATTAGTCTAAAAAACATATACATTTTCACAGTAAATGCTAAACAGGGATAGAACTTCTAGATATTCTAAACAAAACAATGTTATGCATTGAAACAAACAAATTCTTGTCAGACTCACCAGCGCTATTCATATATGTGAGTAATCAGTTCTGTCTTGTCAATGGATATGTCTCTGTGCGGCTAGAGAACTTTGAGAATTTAAAGGTTCTTTCCTGAGGTGATTTGGACTAATTGATGACTAATGAAAGGGTGAATGTTGTAAAAATTTATCTATACAAGAATCATGTTCCTTCTCCATGCTTTCTATCTGGATGGAAAATGCTTCTTTTCCCTTTGCTTATTTCGTACTCCCTTCAGATGGAACGTTAACTGGTTCTTGCTGGTCGAATAGTGTTATTGAAGCCAAAATCTAGTGGAAGTTGGAAGCAAGGATTGGATGCTTGAGCTCTACATGCAAAAAATTCTGATGTCAGGTCTTACCTTAGAACTGGGACCTGGAGAACTTGGGCACAATCCTCATGACAGTTTACAACATCAATTTGTTTCTTCAGTTGAGAAGTTGTCGCATTATCTAATTCTCTCTGTATTAGTTTGTAGGCTATCGACAAAAAATATCTCCCAGTCATGAAGGTGGTATTACATGTGTGCTAAAATTTCTAAAACAAGATAGTAAACATTGTTAAGGAAAAGAAGGAAATAAACTTATTGCTATGTCAAAGCAACTACAAGTTCTAAAATTTCTATTGTTCTATATAAAAGCATAGCCATTTATTTTTTTCCATTTTGTTTTCTGTTTCTTCTTCTTCTTTTTTGAATTAGTTCTGTACTTGCGGGTGAGTCCCACTCTAATGAGGAAGAAATTTCAAATAATGCATTCTTTTGGGTTTGAAAATGCTGCTTCAGTCTTCATGTTTAGTAACTTTTTTGATAGCAAAATGATACATAACATCTACTATCTATATTTGCTTAGTTTTCACTTAATTTGCATTTGCATATTTATATCAATATACACATATCCTATACATATTAGCAAGACAATAGTATTAATGTTTGTTGAAGGTCCTAGAAAAACAAAATTATGGGTACAAATTAGAAGGCACTCATTTCCTAATCTAGACTTTGCTTTCTTAGTTAAAATACAATAGAGGTACAAGAATGAATGAATCCTTGTCTTGGACCTAGTGCGTTTCAGTTAAATCTAGGCACTGAATGGATTTATATAGTTTGTTCTTGTACAATAATGATGGTTATAAAGGCACCTTTTCTTCATCTTGTTGGATGTATTCCTCTTCAAATTAGTTTAGTTCACTTTGTTTGTGATTAGGTGCATCTCATGCTTATGTTCTAGTGATTTTGAATTTTTTTAATAAGTTTCCTTTTCAATCTCATGTCGGTTTGTAATAATTCTCATGGTTTAGAGGTCCTATTGACCCACAACATTATATTGTAGGTCATGGTTATTTTGTAGGAGAGGATTTGTTAATTTTTGTTGTAAACCCAAAAGTGTCTACACCTTGCTTGGGGTGTGTTACTACCCAAATTGTACATGTATGATAAAAGCCTGTTAAATTTGGCAACTAGGGCCAAACTTCACTTTGGACAGCTCTTATGAGGCAGCTGATATTTTTCTTGGATTCCTCCTTCCAAGTCATGCCATTCTGACATGTACAAATGAAGTTATGAATTTATTTTGATTATGGACAAATTGTCAAGGTTGGCTAGCCATCAAATTAGCCTCCTCCAACCTTCAACGTTGCATATAAATACAAGGTGCCTCCTCCTCATTTTGGCATCACTCTCATTCATCTTTCTCTCTCTCTCTTCTTGATTGGGTACAGATTTCTGGGCTTCTCTCTTTCTCCACACGTGCGAAGGAAACTTTGATTTTCTAGTTGCTGCATTGACTAGATTTGACCGAAATATCAGGAGGCCGAAATTTTAGGAGGCTGACTTTGACCAGCATTGACTTCGGTTTTGTGAGGGAGACTTCTATTTGGGCAGGCCGTAGTTTTGGGCACAAAACCGAGGCACTTTGACCCTTGCGTTGACCAATGTTGACTACCCTAGGTCTGGTTGTGGTGTTGACTTTAGTTGACCAAGTTTGACTGGTTAATTTTAGACTGTTTTGGGTTGCATTATCTTACTGTTGGAGGCCGAGTTGACCAAGGTTGACCAAGCTATTTTGGAGGTCCATTTCAGCCTTGTTGACCAATGTTGACATTTTGGTTAGGGCTTTCTGTTTCTGCTGTTTTGACTGATCAATTTGGGCAAGTGAATATTGTAAATTTTACTCTGTCTCTCTGCTGAGGAGGCCGGGTTGTTGGTGCCGGGATTGCGCAAAGCCTAGGAGCTCTGACCTTCAGGTTGCTGGGGTTTAAAAGGCTGTGGGAATATTGCAGAGTGGAGCTGGTGAGGTACTATAGTTAGAATATTACCTGTAGAGCGAGGCCAAGAGGAGGGAGTTGCTACCGAGGGTTTCTAGCCGAGGAACCCGGATCAGTGGTACGATTGCATAAGACGATCAGAGTAGGGGGCATCTTGACAGTGACAGAAGGATTTCCAGGAGGGAAATCGAGACTCAGAGGGAGTCTAGAAGAGAACTTCAAGACGGGAAGTAGAGACTCAGAGGAGTCGAACAAAGAACTTCCAGGAGGGAAGTAAAAGAGCATCATGGCACTACACGGAGTAAGAGACCAGGATAGACTAGACGGAGCATCGAACTTCGTAGTCTGGAAGCCAAAATCTTATCTGTACTTGACAGAAATCATTTCAAGAACTTCTCCTTAAAGGTTATAGCTATCCCAGTCGACCCCAATGATAACGACAAGTACGAGGAGGCAATGGCGAGGGCCAAGAGCATCATCCTTGATGGGGTCAAGGGTACCACACATTTTCGAGAAGGAAACAACATATGAGATGTGGGAGGCCCTTAAGAAATTGTACTAGCATACTTCTGTGCAGAGAAGAATGTTACTTGAGAATCAGTTGAAGTCGTATTAGATGAAGAAGGGAGAACCAATCGACACCTTCCTCGGAGTATTGAACGAGATCTGAGATCAGTTGACTGCTATAGAAGCCACGCCGGATCAGGAGTTGATGGTGAGGACGACCTTAAATGTAGTCTCAGAAGATTGGGAGGTATTTGTCCAGAGTATACTGGGCAGAGGGACACTTCCACCTTGGGATGAGATGTGGGTAGCTCTTCGCCAAGAAGAGTTCAGACGATAGTCGAAGACAGGTAGCAACAACAAGGGGATCAAAGTCAAGCAGGAGGAGGAAGATGTTACCCTGGCATCTGAGGGAAAGCAGGAAAAGAGGAAGAAGAAGGATCTCTCCAAGATCAAGTGCTTCCACTGTGGGGAGTTGGGTCATTATGCGACCCAGTGTCCAAGGAAGAAGAGTAAGGGAGAGTCTTCCGAGACTAGGACAGTGCCAGCACGGGCAGAGAAGGAGGTTTTGACGGACAATGACTGTGCCATGAGTGCACACACGCCACTTGAGCGGAAGTGGGGAGACATCGAGTTGTAGTCAGGCAGACTACAAGCGATGAGGGGCAGGATCTTTGAGGTACCCAGCCTCTTGGATTAGACCTTGCTACGGGAGCCCCGAAGAGGAGCAACAGGATTGGCTGATGAGGGTAGAGATAGATGCAGATGGAGCAACAAAGAGAGCTATAGTGCAGGAGTCCTGAGACAACGTGAGGCTAGCAAGCTGCAACAATGCGAGAGGCACATGAGTGTTGCACCAGTGCAGGATGGCATAGAGAGGTGTGTAGCTGTGCGAGATGCAAGAAGTTGTTGCAGCAGTGCAGAAGTCAGAGAGGGAGCACTTGTCAGCGGCAAAGGGAGCTTCAACATCAGTGGGTGTCTCTAGCCCAACGACGAGGTCAGATTGGGAGATCAATTACTGACTTCTCAGTAAATGAGTTGTAGTTCAACAGTGGGTAGCACGATGCAGTATGATGAGAGGAGGTGCAGTGCGGATGCAGTGCTGGGAGAAAGGACGAGCAGCAACACGGATGCAGAGGGAGTTGTCGTATAGAGGCAACAATGGCAGTGGCAGAACCATGGGCAGCAATATAGAATGCAACAGTGCAGAGGATGTTGGGCAGGAAGGCCTAGCATCAACACAGGTACTGATGCTGGATGATCAGAGTAATACTCAGTGAGGAGTATTGCTAGAGCATAGTCCTCGCTAAGAGGGAGTGTTGATTTGGGGTAGCATTTGATGTGCTCTAGCCACGAAATTTGGTGGAGAGGTTGGGGCACATGAGATCTCCAATACCCAGAAAGGGTTTGGATAGATTCTAAACAGTTTAGGAGATATTAAAATAATTAATATTTTTAATGGAGTCCCTAAGTCTAAACTTAGGAAAATTAAAATATTAATGTGGATTAATATGAAATCGTGTTAGAATGGTCCAAAAGACATGGATCAAGCCAGATCTAATCTTAGTCGTTGATTAGGGACTTAATCTCGGCCATTGATATGTCAACAGGAAAATTATAAGAGGAGGCTTAAGGGTCACTTGGAGGACACACCAGAGTGATCAGTCATTCTATTCTCTAGAGCAGGGTTTTCTAAGAGAGATAGAATTAGTGATCGGGAGTTACAGCTGAGGGGCATTGAGTACAAAGAGGCAGAGATAGTGCTCGAAGAGCAACACAGTAGCCAGGGAGAGTGACGCAGAGCCAGTCAGGGCTCACGCATGGCCACACAAAGACAGCTGGGAGCTGCGCAGAGCCTCAGAGAGGCGAGTGTTGCTGACGCAGAGGGCCATAGGGTTGATGCAGGGCTTCCTAAGGCTGACACAGACCCATCCGGGGTGACGCAGGGCCAGCGCTAGGCAGAGAGGGGCTAACGCAATCCAGAGAGAGGCTGATGTTGGGGTTTCTGGGGCAGATTGGTGTTGAGGAGCTGTTGGAAGGATTATGCGGGGTTTCAGCGAGGAGATTTGTCTCAAACTGAGAGGTATTACTGCCAAGGAAATTCTCTGTTGGGTAGGCCAGTTTCGACACCTAGATTGTACTTTGATATTGCTTAATAAGAAAACCCTCATATAGCTACACCGATTTTCCCACATTAGGTTTTTTTGGGGACATTGGTCCAAAAATAACGGTGTCATATGGTCTGGTTGTTTTTATTTCCTTCAATTGTTGATCTGTAATATGTTGAGCATGCATTAGTGTTTATTTTCAATATTTACATTGTAAATAACTTGTTAAGTAACGGAACAAGTAGGTAGGAATAAATCAATAAAGTGCATGGAGGGTTTCTAACTGGTAGACTTAGAAACTTCAACATCTAGGGCAATAATTCTGTACACAAAGAATTGTTTCTCTGCAATCCTTTGGAGACGAACAAAGGAGGAACCTCTTGCTTGTTTGGTATAGGACTTCTTAGCCTACCATTTGGAGAAGAACGAGGATTGCATTTAAAATCTCTTCTGGCCTTGTTTTTCTGAGCATCATTTCTTATGAAGCTCTGTTTGGAAACTATACATGATTGCGACTGGTGTGATATCATGTTAAATGTAATATGGAATTATACATGATTGTCACTGCTGCGATATTCTGTTGAATATAATATTGAACTATACGAGACTAAGATTGGTATGATGTGTTCTAATGTGCATGATCTAATGACTTTAATTTATCTCTTGCAATGGTCGATTTCTATTTGGTGTTGCGACATCCTGAAGGTAAAAAGAATGAGACCTGGTGGGAAGAACTCTTGGCATGGAACAAGATTTGGTCCTCTCTGCTTCATCAACAGATATAATTTATGAGACCAATCTTTAGTTTCGAACGAAAGTCTGGGACTGGTTCCTTTGGCATATCGATGGTTTCATTTTGAACACTCAGATCAATATAGCTTGTTGCCATACATATGACGTGAGTAAAGTCTTGAGTGTAATATCCTTTGGTGTGTGTCATAAAGTTGATGCAAAGATTGGCGAAAGCCATGCATATCTAGCAAAGGCATAATTTGGCATCACACAGATATACATATGGTTTCAACTTCACTAGCTCATGCATCAAAGCACGTGTACACAACTAATGTTAAAATTGAAACAAAGCACCCAAGGTTAAATTGAAAACAAAGAACCTAAGTTTTAAGGTTCGAACCCCAACAAGTGACGAGTTGGAAAGTTTTAATTTGACATTTATGTTTCAATTTGCCGCACATATAACAAACTTACGACTAGCATTTTGTAGTATTGGCACCAAAGGGTTCAATTTGTACAAAGCACTTGAAAGTCCCATTTGTAGAACATTTAAATTGTAAATTTTATTATGCTTCTTATGGGTTTTGAGAGCATCATTAATCCAAATTTAAAACCAGAAGAAGTATTGAAGTCAGTGTTCAGAGATGGACCTTGTTATGCAGATAATGCCTGCTAGTATTGAGAGTGACATTGCAAGGATGATTATGGCTTGGTCATTCACTTGTACATTGATGATCTAAGCAGTGAGGGTTTAAGACAACAATGAGGGTTGCATGATTTTGTTGCAATAGTTTAGACAGTGTAAAACAGGGCATAAGTCAGATTGGTGGCATCTTGGTTTATGCTTGTGGGCACAAGTCAACAATGTTAACAGTGGCTATATTACAGGATTGTGATGGTAGAGCAAATACGGTGCAGGTCATTGTGTTAGTGGATTGGACATAGTTCTGCCAAAGTTATTGACAAATGTATCTATACGATGAGCAAGGTTGGTTACTTTGTGCAGCTAGTGCACAAGCATGTTAGGGTTTGATGCGCAGATCAAACACATGTAGATTTGATTGACATAGATTGATTTGCAGTTTCTTTTGTATTGATATCGTGCACTGGTGGATCTAGTCTGAAAATTGTGAAACATGGTCCGCCCACTGATCAGTGTGGCAAGCTGGTGCAAGGCAGGAGAGTGGAGTCTCCTTTAGGTTAGAGCCTTAGAACACTTCATGGTGGCAAGGTGTTGCTAGGGTAGGTTGGAGCCTGCACATCGCGCTGGAGTGTCCTTCTAGTTGCAACTAGTATATAGGGTGTTGGATCATCATTCAGGCTAGTTCCTGTAAACTAGGGCGTTGGAGCGTCCTCACAATTGCAGTTGGTAAATTAAGGCGTTGAAGCGTCCTACAGGTTGAAGCTTGTAAATCAGGGGTTTGGAGGCTCCTTCAGTTGGGTTCGAAAACATTGATGTACATTTATTGAAAGACAAATATTAAGAAATGTTCGGTGGTTTTTGTCCCAGAGGGTTTTCCATCTAAAAATCTCTATGTCTATTGTCTTTATTACTGTGCATTGTTGAATGGTGTTGATGAATGTTTATATTTATCTAATGCTAATAACAATTAATGCTTCGTGAAATTAAATAATTACTAATTGTAAGAAACACTGATTCACCCCCTTCTCAGTATTTCCAACAGGAAAAATCTGATTATCTCCAAGTTTGGATCCACAGTAGAGTCATGATCATGAAGCACAAGGCTGGAATTAAACTGGGATTTGTGGTTATTTCTGCAGATCTCATTCATCCATAGGTCAATAAAATGATATGATCATGACTGGAATGGGTGATTTCACAATTATGGAAAAGAGGTTGAGAAGGCGGCTCCAATTGGGATTTTAATGGGGGTTGATTTTCAGTGCTTTTCTTAGTCAAATGGAAGAAAGAGAAGTAAGTCAAAGACCAACAATGAACATGAGTACACTCATAGGTCAAGGGTATTCTTGGGAGAACACAGGGAAAATAATGCTGAATATTTAGGACAAGCTCTTCACCAATAACCCTTTCCACAAGAGGGGAATAACTTATTTCATGTTCATCAAGGCTGAGACCATGTATAAATTTGATCATGCTGATGACCTGTAACAGTTACATGCATTTAAAATTTTAAGTCAATGAATGATTAGCATTATGATTTTCATAGATAACATATTTGAAATTGTAATGAATGCTTTTCCTCATTTGAAATGCCTCTTAGTGTAAATTTGTTTTCTTCATTGTTGCAGCCAATAGGAGCTCTTAATCCTGATCGACTTGCTATATTCAAGGATCGCTACTCGCAGGTAATGTAAATATTCTAGGGCAGAACAGTATATTTTGTTTCTAAGTAGAAAAATGATATAGTTGCTCTTCATTTTATTTCCACTATGTGGCAGATGATTGAAAGTGGTACCTCTGAGCCACCATTTTTGTATGGGACACATTATTCGACTCCTGGGTAAGCTTTTCAGGTTATTCTTATTGTTTAATTGCGGTCTTGACGGTCTTGATTATTTTTCCTGCCTTGTATAATGGAATACCAAATGACTTGTATCAATATTTCTTTTCAGCTATGTGCTATATTGGCTTGTCCGTTCTTCCCCTGCTCACATGCTTCGTTTGCAGGTTTTTGTCAAACTCTTCAAATCTAGGAAATATTTTGTGTGCTTATAGTGATAAATGATTGTGCCTTTTTGGAATGCAGTTGCTTTATATATCAGGATTCTATAAGATATTTTAGTGTTAAATGTGAGCAGGATTCTATAAGATAATCCACATAATTTGCTTTATTGAATTGGTTGTAGCTTCCCATAAATAAAAATTGCTTTAAACATTATTGCCATGGATTTTCACATTTCATTTTTCATTTTGTGACTGCATCTTGCATAACCATATAAAATAAACTTGAAGCATACATTTTTGTATGACTATTTTACAAATTAGTCATAGGTTTCCTTTTATGGGTCATGTTTCCAGCCCAAGGTTACTTGGGAGCAGGAGCGAAAATAGGGAGCGGGAGCGGGAGCGGGAGCGACATTTTCAAAAGCTCCCGGTTTGGGAGCAAATTTTTATATAATATATATTTTTTATTATATTTTGATGCATATATGTCAACAAAAGCATGTATATTAATGAATTAGATATAAAAAACATAAAAACATAGATTGAACCATATAACATCAATCATCTAGAAGTTATAATCTTCATCAACCACGTCCACAAGTTAGTAACATACAACATATTGAATCTCATGATTCATCAATCTTAAAATTCAAGCTTTCAAATTTCAATATCTAACATTTATAATCATTGATCACCAAAGTTGTACTTGTAAGCTAAGTGTAACCATTACAACAAAGAATATCTAACATGAAATGAAATGAGACAACTTTCAACTTTCATCAAGCATCATATTCATACTTCATTACCAATGAGTTATAATTGCTAACTTCTAACTTCAAACTTAAATTGTCATATATTGTTTACAAAAAATATCATAATAAATATGAAAGAGTCAACAATTATAAAAACTACTAGAAACTAGAAAAGCCAAGTAAATCTATTATTTATTGCTAATAGAGTGTTTTTGGAAAATTAGGACCTCTGTCATCAATATCACCCTCTAAGCATTAACGTAAGATAGAAAAATCATAGCATATCAAGTCAATATTTTATTTGAGTGATGGGTACATTTTTAGTAGGGTCATGATAGAGGAGTTCGACAACCAATGTCACTAACATCAAGGTACATAGAGGGATTGGTGCTCCTCATTAAATACGAGTTCCACACCCTAATACATGACAATATCCATTGAAAACATTGCAATCCCCCCAACCCTGAAAAACTGATAAGTCTGCTGGATTTTGAATGTGATCTAAAATTATACTTTCTCCATATGAAATCCAATGAGTTCGGAACCACTCTCAAACATCCCGAGTCATTTCATGGTAATGTTAAAAATTTAAGTAAAATGATGAAAATGAAGATCGAGGAGAATTCATTTCCATCCTTAATCTTTATTTTCATCCTTTTACTTTAATAATTTAACATTACCATGAATCACATATCAATACCATTGAAACATGAACCTCCGATCACTTGCGATTAATTGCGAGTCAAACTCAACTCTTTCCTCAAATGATCTGATTCAACTCTGGGGGAATTAAACTCGCGTTGACCGAGTTTGACTCGTGGCCAACACGAATTTGTCTTGTGACTCATCGATTAAGTGTGATTTAGGCGATTGAGGGGATTTTTAGTCCTCAACTCGGCGAGCATGGGTTTTAACTTTAGAGGTTTCTGCATTTTTTGCTGCATGGTTTAGTTAGGTTAAAAATTAAACGTCGGGCTGTAACTCACTTCTCACTAGTAAGGCCCACAACTCATACACCGAGAAGGTATAGAGGCATGATTTCAGTTACAGTTTACTTCACGTAATAGTGTTGTAGTGTAATAGAGGCGTAGTGTGCAGTGTGCTTCAGTGTTAGCTTTAGCGTGTGCTCTGTCAAAGATTTCAATGCCAAACCATTATCATATAATTTCAGTAGCAATCAAGAGATTTTAGTTATTGATTTTTCACTGATTAGTATGCAATATTTTATAAACTTTTAGAAGCAGATGCTTCTGGTTCTTTGTAGTCATTGGTTAGGAGTCGGGACTTAGTACTTTGGATCAGTGTTGATAATATCGGTATCGGGAAAATATCGGCGAGGGTCCAGAAAATATCTTATCGGCAATATCGGCGAAAATATCGGCAAAATATCGGCAAATATCGGCAAGCATAAAAAATGCATAATATATTCATTT
>APFE031672798.1:7315-24088 GCA_000404065.3 Pinus taeda | reverse complement strand
TAGGCCCAAATCCGGAGCCCCTCCCACTAGGCCCAAATCCAATATCCTCAACACCAAAATCAGGAGAAGATATCCCGAAAGATCTACCTGCACGTTCAACTTTGTTTCATTCCGCCTCTTCCTTCTTTCTGTCCTTTTCTTCAATTGCCTCAAGAGCTTTTCGTACAAGCTCCGCACTAGAAACTGTACAAAGCCCAACATCATGTCCAGGCAGTTTAGCGAGATGGTATTTCAATCGCGTAACCCCGCCTGTCATCGTAGCCCCACACAATTTGCATGATAGATTTGCCCGACTCCCACCATCAGGGGTCCCATACTCCCAAAATGGGTCCAAGGCTTTCGGCATATTTGTAGTGGGCTAACTCAAAAGGAAACCTATAGCACCAAAAATAAATTGGAATTAGTAACTTAATAAATAATAATTAACTGTAATACTAAATTACAAAATTCAAATAAGTTAATAACAAAGAATGCATAAGTCAATTAATAATTTAAAATTTTAATTACATAGACAGGGCTTGAATCTTGATGCCTGTAGGCTGTAAGAAAGGGTTTGAAACTTTGATGATTGATCTTTCCATTTTAGTTTCCTAGTGAGGTCTTCTGTCAAACAGTTTAATGAGGTACTGCTGTAGGTGTAATTTCTAATTTTCTCCCATTCTTAAAGTCTATTCTGTAACCTGTTTATTAAATATTTGCTGTGCTTTTAAATTTTTAATAAAAACTAGAACCAAGACGCAGGGTTTCAATGCAGTCTCTTCTTTTATAAGTTTTCTGGAATGCTTGAAAAATACAGTCTCTTCTTTTAACTTAATAGAATGCTCAAAATTTAGTCATCATGCCTCACAATTAAAAGTTGATAACTTGATATATAGTAAATTTTAGTATTAGTGATGCCCGAAGGCTGCCCTCAAACAGCAACAAGTTCACATATGCAATGATGGCCTCATGTTTCTTGTTGTCATGGATGAAGCTGCATACGTAGACACTAATCTGGTTGGGAAAGTGGAGCAGGGTTTTCTTGAAGATGACCCACGTAACCCAGCTATCATTGCTGACTTGGTTGGAGACAATATCAGTGATTGTGCAGTCTATGGTGCAGACCTTTTTGAATGTAGTGCTGCTAAGAGATTGCAAGTATGAGCCTATACAGATATTGGCACTGTCAAGCCCTAGAGGACATCAGACAAATATTATTGGAGGAGTTAACTTGGGTTTGGAATCAACTGCTCTTCCAATTCTTGTTATCACTGTGCCAATTATTCCAGCTTTCTGGCTTGGACAAACTTCAGGTCTGGTTAGAAACAATGGAAGTACTCTACAAGACAATGTATGCAAGCAAGGTGACTGTTGTAGCACTATTTCAGATCCAACTTTGTGCTCAATAGAGAACCTGAAACAGATATTAAGATCATGCCATTGGTACTTAAATTTATTCTTTTCTTGAGCTTTCACATTCATATCCAAAAGCATAATCAACCGAGGTTAATCAGAACTGGGGGCCACTTCAGTTTGAGCAAATGAATGGGGTTTAATCTCAGACAAAACTAATTGCTCAGCCTTTGTGTCCCAAAATAAGCTTTCACAAATCATTTTTCACCATACCTAACAGCTTTATTCAAATTTCACACTAACTCTATTTGAAGCCATGCCTATGCATTTCTGGTTCAGGGTGGAGACAAAACGACCCTAGTTTCGTTCACAGTCACTCTATTAGATTGATGTTGATTTCGCGCTGGAAATAGAAAATCATCGATCCATTCAAAGAAGGTGGAGTCACGGAGTGTAATGTTTGCTTACATGACGTGATGGCAACACGGAATCCCTGCACATGCTACACATTCCATGCGTCGAGACTCACAAAATTAAAAAAACCATGTCTGACCTGGTTTAAGTGTGGTATTGCTGGTCCGCTGGCGGCTGGAGAGTCCGAGCACCGGCAGTCGTGGATGCAACCCTTGTGGACAGCCACCGGCAGCCGTGGGTAGTCGTGGGCAGTCGGGGGCCGAAAAAACGAAATGTAAATTAAAAAAAACGAAACACGCGTTTATATCCTAAACCCTCCCGTGATATTGATGAATATATCGCGCTATGTTCCGAAATATCGCCGATTTCTCGCAAATATCGCGCGATTTTAAAAACAAGAAATTATCGCGATTTTTTATGGCCGATATTTCGGATGGGTTAAAATATCGCGATATTTGAAAATATCGCCGATATTTCGGCGATAATATCATCACTGCTTTGGATCATGTTTGGACTCATAACATATATTAGATACTTATTCATTCATGATATTTTGGACATCTATTGATATTATGCATTGTTTGGACATGGCTTTATTGAATATCAATGAAAAATGTTTTTTTTTTTTTTTTAATTCAATATGTATGTATATCTTTATTTATTGAATTCACCAATTTTTTCTTGATTGGATTAAAACTCTTCACTCTTTTGCCTCGCCGATTTATTGCCGATTTCGAGACTGGTAACATTGATCAATACTAGGGCCATAGGCTTGATCATTAGGCTGCCCCACTAAAAAATTATTTGTTTCTTTGAAAACAAATTGCATTTGGAATGTTACTGCATTTTTTTTTTTTGTTGCAAAAAAGGCTGGGAGCGAGATTCGGGAGTGGGTTCGAGGGGGGCGGAGCCGCTCTCCCACAACCCTGTTCTAGCTGTACCCATTTTAGAAGCTTCTAGACTTATCCATGTTGTTAATTTTCCAGCGTTCTATGCTTGATACAATCACTTATAACAACTCTTCTTGGATTAGCAATCAATTTCCAGTATATTTCAATCTTCTAGCAACAATAAACAATTGTAGATAGAATAGTAAACCAAATGCACAATAGAAGGCAACCAAGAACAATAGAGACACAACAATTTGGTCAAAGACTAGGGAAAAACCCCACATGGGGGAGAACCCTTTCCAAATTCTTCTTCTATTAGATTGTCATCAAATGTTCAACAAAGATACAATGTCCAAGTACATCAATAATGAGTCAAAGGGACCAGCCAAGTCAACTATTCAATATCCAAACCAATATGAGAAATATAGTCCAATCTGGTCAAACTTGAATTCTGCAATTTCTGGTCAAAGTCAACAACAGTCAACACAACGCTGATTAGTCAAAATCAATGGTAAAAAACAACTCAAATAGATTTGGTCATCCTGACAAAAGATGCTGCCTCCTTTCTTTAGTCAAAATTGGTCAAAACAGTCCCAAAAATCTGCCCATAAGATCTGGTCAAAGTCAAACTTTGACCTGCGATAAACCTAGTGGAATTTCTGCAGTCAACATTGGTCAAACAACCCAGAAAATCTCTGTCGATGTGCCAGTCAACTCGGCCTTCTAAACAGATCCAAAATCCCAAGTCAAACAAAGTCAAACTATGCCCAAAATCCAAAAGTCAACATTGGTCAAAAGCCCAAAACAGAAAGTAAAAGCAGTCAACAGATACTTTGTCTCTCCTCTTTGCATGACTTAGCTTGGACCTGCAGTTTTCAGTAGTGGAACCAAGAGAAGATGAATGGATGAGTGATGAGATGCCTCCAAGTGGTGTGACACGCAGTCTATTTATATGTGGTTGAGGAGGTCGAATTTCCTTGCCCTGGCCGAGTTGAACTTTTGTGTAGATATGGGTTTCACATTAAAAATAATATTTTTCGTTGAGCAAATTAAATTCTTCCAATGGCTAGTAGGGCAGGTTTGTCGGGGAGCGACCTCCCCCCTTCCCCTTCCCCCCCCCCTTGAATCCGCTTCTAGAGGGCGCTCCGAGTGGGAGCGTGCTTCCACAAAAAAAATTCACTTCCTGGTTTTTTCGCAATTATTTTTTCACAAAGATGTTCCAAACACAATTTTTTTTCAAAGAAATAAGAGTTTTTGAGTAGGGTAGCGTAATATTCAAGTCTATGCCTTAGTATTGATATGCAATTCATGGTAATGTTAAATTCTTAAAGTAAACGTGATTTATTTAAATTTTTAACATTACCATGAAATGACTCAGGATGTTTGAGAGTGATTCCGACCTCATCGGATTTCATATGGAGAAAGTAAAATTTTAGATCTCACTCGAAATCCAACAGAGTTATCAACGTTTCAAGATTTCAAGATTGGGGGGATTGCAATGTTTCCATTGGATTTTGTCATGTAATAGAGTATGTAAATCATATTTAGTCAAAAGCACCAAGCCCTTTATGTACCTTGATGTTAGTGACATTGGTTGTCAAACTCCTCCAATTCTTGACTTGACATGCTACGTTTTTTTCTATCTTATGTTAATTGCTTAAAGAGTGATATTAATGACAAAGATCCCAAGATATACAATGATTTTGATTATGTGTAGGTATTTGTTGTAGCATGATTTTTTTGGATGCTAGAGGCCATTTAGAACCTATTTGTTGATGTATTATCGGTTCAGAGATGGATTGCACTTGATTCTATTTTGGTTATGTGCACCCTTACACGCTATATAATTGAGAACTTGTAACTTGTGGACACGTGGTTGAGGAAGATTATAACTTCTAGATAATTGATGTTATATGGTTTAATCCATGCTTTTATGCTTTTTATATCTAATTCATCATTCTACATACTTTTGTCGACATATATGCATAAAAAATTAAAAAAATATATATTATATAAAATTGTCTCCTGATTCGCTCCCAACCCAGGAGCTTTTGAAAATATCGCTCTCCGCTTCTGCTCCCAAGCAACCTTGTAGTAGGGTCTCCAAAGGACGAGGAGGGTTTCCGAAAGGAGGGAATTTCTCTCTGAGTTGCCAAATTTCAACACATGTTTCGTGCAAACTTAGATTGGCACTAACCTAAGTGAAATGACTGATGACATGATGACATAGGACATGGAAACTTGAGTGTTCAAGATGGGAAATAGTGATTTTGGAAATAGGTCACAGAGGTCACATTATATATATATATATATATATATATATATATATATATATATATAAAAAACTATAACAAATTAGTGAATTATACATACAAAAATGAAATGTGGGCAAGAATGAAATTTCTTTAGAATTTACAAAACATTTACAATTTTACCTGACGATGGTACAAATTCAAGGATACAACTAATACTACATCAATAATGATGAAATGACAAACACATCAGAAATGAGAACCATAAACTGTAGCAATATCAAGATGTATTACATAGATATTGAGTCACTACTACCACTATTTTAAAAAACAGTTGAGCTGACCGAGCCATACCCTTGGCCGGTCCGGCTCCAGAGAAAAACCAGTGTGGTGGCTGGTTTGTTACCGAACTGGCCGAGCTAGTTACCGGCTCGGCTGGTTCAGTAACAAACTGACTGGCTCAGTCGAGTCCAAGTTAAACCGGCTGAACCGGCCAGTGATGCCAAAAGACGCCCAACGAAATGTTTTGGAGGGACCCCAAACATAATTCTGATTTGGTTTTAGGTTTTCTTTAAGGCCATCTACCGCTCTCAAGCCTATAAAAGCTACCGAACCCCCTCACATTTCCTCACAACTATCTCATTGCATTTGTGTGAGAATTTGTGAGTAGTTTGGAAGCGTTGTGGAGTTTGTTTTTGGAGCAACAGTGAGGAGTCTTGGGCAATCATTGGAGAAGCAGTGAGGAGCTTCTTGGACAGCCATTGGAGCAACATTGAGGAGGCGGTTTGTGCCTAGAGGTTTTTTTCTTTTCACTTCTAAAGTTTGTTTTTGCTTCTTTTTTTTTTGTGCAAATCTAGAAATTGAAAAGAATAATTTTTGTAAAAGAAATGAAAATTCAAGCATTATTTTTTTTTTTGGATTTTCAGATTTTTTTTTCCTTTCATTTCCAAGTCCAAATATTAGAAAATGGCTCCTACAATGAAAGATGCTGCTTGGGCATATGCTGAAATGATTGATAATCAAATGCATTGCAAATTTTGTCATAGAAAACTTAAGGGGGCTGGAGGGGGCATTCATAGGCTGAAACAACACTTGGTTGGTGTTAGAGGCCAAATTACTCCATGTGAAGCACCATTAGCACAAATTGGGGAGATTAGGTAGGAGTTGCCAGATAAATTTGAGAAGTTTGAGGAAAAAAAGCTTAGGCAGAAAGAAATAGAGGCTGAAATTGGGAGGAAGAGGAGTATAAAACAAATGATGGCTGCCAACCCAAATTTTGATTATGAGGGCTCTTCATCTATCCCTTACACTGATGCATCCAACCCCTTTCGCTATGTTTCTCCCTCTTTGAAGTCTATTCAAGAAAAGGGTAAGGGTAAAATGAAAAAGAATGGTGATATCAAGAGTTACCTCACACCCTCCTCTCCCTTTGATAGTGCACATGGTCCTCAAGCTAATAGAGGTAAAATGCATCCCACTTTAGATGACCATTGGAAGAAAGAATTGAGAGAGACTGCCTGTGATTACATAGCTAGATGGTGGTATGATACTGATATCCCCTTCAATGCTTCTCGTTCACCATATTATGAACCTATGTTTGATGCCATATTTGCTGTTGGAAAGGGCTTCAAAGGCCCTACTATGCATGATCTCTTTTGCAAAAAGAAGTTTCCTCCATTGATGAATATTTGAAAGATTTCAAAAGCTCATGGGCAAAAACAGGATGTACCATCATGTCAGATGGATGGATTGATCAAAGGAATCATACCATGATAAAATTTCTTATCTTTTGTTTCTGAAATCAGTTGATGCATCTGATAGGGTGAAAGATGCACACTTGTTGTTTTAGCTTTTGGATGAAGTTGTTGAAGAGGTGGGGGTAGATAATGTTGTTCAAATCATCACAAATAATACCTCTAACTATGTTTTTGCTGGTAAAATGTTAGAGGAAAAACACAGAAGCATCTTTTGGACCCCATGTGTTGCACGTTGCATAGACCTCATGCTTGAGGATATTGGCAAAATAGACTGGGTCAAGAACACTGTAGAGCATGCCAAAATCATAACAAAATATATCTATAATCACTCATGGATTTTGACCTTGATGAGGAAACACACAGGGGGCAGGGATATTATTAGGCCTGCCACCACTAGATTTGCAACTCATTTTTTGACATTGCAATCTATGCTTTCCCAATATAGAAACTTGCAAAGGGTGTTTTCCAGTGATGAATGGAATGAATGTCAATGGTCTCGCAAATAGGATGGCAAAGATGTGAGAAAGAAAGCTAATGAAGAAATATTTTGGAAAAAGGCAGCAGAGGTTGAGAAGGTTGCTAAGCCACTGGTTAAGGTGTCAGGTTGGTGGATGTGAGAATATTGTCTTTTGGTTTCATTTATGAGCCTATGGATCAAGCAAAGGAGCAAATAAAGGCATGAGACAAGGATAGAGTGGCTAAGTATGGGTCCATTTGGGAAATCATTGATCAAAGATGGAACATCAACTCCATCGCCCTATACATGCAGTTGGTGTTTTTTTGAACCCAAGGTATCATTATAAAGCTCTGGAGGCAGAAGCTTTAACTGGGGAGGTTAGAGATGGATTGATTGACTACATTGACCGCATGGTCCCTAAGGAGAGTGATCAACTGGAGATACACCGACAGATCACTTGTTTCAGTAGAGCGACAGGTATCTTTGGTAAGAACCTAGCAAGGATTGCAAGCGAAGCAGATGAGCCAGGTAAACAAAAATTTCAATTTTCAAATTCTTGTTTTGTTAAATTGTTTATAATTTTAAAGTTGGATATAATTTGTTGAGCTAACTCATTACACAACTATGTTTTTTGCAGCACAATGGTGGGAGGCTTTTGGTAGCCATTATCCTCAATTGTAGAAGTTTGCAATCCGTATTTTGAGTCAAACTTGTCGTGCTATTGGGTGTGAGCGCAATTGGTTTGTCTTTGATAGGATTCACGAGAAGAAGAGAAACTGTTTGGAATAAAAACAATTGAATGATTTAGTCTATGGCCAATACAACCTCTGACTAAGACGCAACCAATTGCTGAACAAAAGACCTGATACAGATCCCATTGTGTTGGAAGATATTGATCCAACATCAGGTTGGGTAGTGGAGAGTCATCCAATAGAGTTTGATTCTGATGAGGATATTGGTCTTGATTTGGATTTACAGATGGAGGCATTAGTTGAACATATTGTTCAGTTGAATGTAGATCCACTTGTACCAGACCCAACCCCAAGTCCTCCTGTTACAGGCACTTCCTCTACTCAACCATGACGGAAGCGCATATCTCGTCTATCTCAGCGTGCAGCTATTGTGCCTGCTAGTGCTACTACTTCTACAGTTGCAGTTGGAGATGGGGATGAGGAGCCATGAGTTTCCCTGTTTGACTTTCATTCAGAGTCTGAGCTAGATGATGTTGGCTTCTCTTGCAGTAGCCAATAGTACTCGTGACTAGTGATCTTTTACAGTTTACTTTTGTTGTAGAGGCCATTTAGAGCTTCCTTGGTTATGTGTTTTTGTTTTGAGCTCTATATCATGCATGTATTGGACAGGGCATTAGCTGCCATTTTGAGATAATGGATATATTTATGAGCCTACTTTGATCATATGTTGTCTTCTCTCTATATTCTAATGCTTTGTGTTTGGAAACATGAATGAAAATCTTTAAAATTATGTTTTTTCATAAAAAAATAGTTAATGTATTTTTTATAACAATCGAGTCATTGAAATCAAACCGACTGAGTCGATATCGAGTCGAAGTCGAAGTCAGAGCCGACCCTTGGCCGCTTCCGAACCCGAGTCGGAGTTTTAAAACATTGACTACTACTATAGGTGGGATGGTACATGGCAATTACAAAATAGGGAAGATACTAGAACCATAGATGGAAGAATCTCATAGCTCTTGACTGTTAGTAGTCTTGACTCCGTGCTATCATGAGCAAAATCAACATCACTGCCACAACTCTTTCCTCCATCTAGAAATCTAGTCTCTACATTTTATAGTGTGGAGAGAGGATCATTATCATCATCAAAGTGGTTGGGTTTGACACTAGTACATTAAGATTCAAGTTGGCCAATGCTGAGTCAACATTGCCATCCTAACCCATATTATTAGGAAACACATCTCACATCTTTGTCTTTCCCTTCAACCACTGTTCCCTTCGCCTGCAAATAAGATGGAGCTTCGTGTGCACATACACCATTGTCTCTACCCTAAACTGCTCCATTTTATTCTTCTTTAAATTGTACAAATTCCCGCATGTGCTCATATTCCTCTTGCAAAAAGAGAATAAAGTAACATGAGAGAGGAGCTTCATGGCTAATTGCCACAGAAGAGGGTATGTTGCCTCATGAGTTACCTACCAAGGATAGGGCTTCTTAGCTCCCCTATCTCAAAGCACATCATAGCCTCCAAATCTCCCAATGCTAATGGAAATCTCTACGAAGGCCTCCCCACCTCATTAATGGATGCTCTATCTTTATCCATCTGTCTAAGTGCATCCTTCCTCCCTTGTGAAATCTCACCATCCATGTGAGGAGGGAATCTACATGAAGGCCCACCATTGAACCTCTAATTTTTTTAGTATTTATGATACATTGAGTGAGCCAAGAAATGCAAAGGTGTGTAATTCTTATCCCACCTAATGACAAGAATATTTTGTATGGTGTTGAAAAGGTCTTTGCTGATTTTCCATACTCAGGGCACTCATTTTGTAAAATGATGGTGTTCACCCCCCTCTCAGTATTTCCAACAGGTACTTTTGGACGAGCCTTGAGTCTAGCGTCCAGGAGTTGGCCACATTTCACCTTTTAGAATATTTGTTGATGTAACTTAGCCTAAGTTAAAACTTACAAAAGAGCATATAATTATATGTTGGCTTATTGAGCTAAAATAAAAACTTAGATAAAGTAAAGTATTTACTTTATTGATTAAGTTTTAATCTTATCCGTCAATCTCGAGTGAGGCAAGATTTAATCTCGGCTGTCCATCACTTTGACATTAGGGTTAGGGTTAGGATTAGCTTTTTGGCTCAATGTAAAGTTATAAAGGGGAGGCTAAGGTTAGGTGAAGACACAATACTAAATAGCAACACAAGATTGAGAGAAGGTTCTCAGTGAGCATGTGTTGGATCCGAGAGAGTGCAATGTGTTGAGAAATCCTTAGGGCAACATAGTTAGGGTTTTCTTTAATATGATTTCTCTTTCCTGACACTTTCTTGTGATGTTCCTTATTAATTCTTCTTTGAAATTATTATATTTTTATCATCAAGACAAATGTCAAACAAATGAAGATCACAAGCACAACAAAAGAACACAAGATGTAGGCACTCAGCCAGGGAAAAACCCCTCTACTAGGGGAAAACACACAATTTCTTCTTCTCTTCTTTTAGAAGCAAATCAAATGAGACCACTAGGACTTTTAGACCATCAAAGAGACCTCTACTCCACCAAGTTAGCCTTCAATAGTGAGACCTCCTCCAAGTCAAGTTTTCCAAAAGTCAACCCAAGTCAATTCTTCAAAAACAAGCCAACAAGTGTCTTGACCCTCACTGCAAATTCTGAAACTCGTCCTGCAACACCTCGGACCTACAGTAACCCTAATTTCTTGCGCGAGTGACAGAAATAGCGAAATTTTGATCCTTCTTGCTTGACAAAAGATTATTCCTTCCTTGCTAGGGTTTGTCTCTTCTTTTCCTCAAATTTGCACTTCTTTCTCCTACAAGAATTGCAGATCGAATGTCTTGGATGGATCTCTTCACAATAGCTCGAATGCATGGCTATATATAGTGGTTGAAACTCCTTAATGAGGCCGCCATGAAGAGAAGGCAAACTGACTTGGTGGAGGAGGGTAAACTTTACAATTTTGACTCAATTACAAATTTATTTCTTGATGTACAAAGCCCAAGAAGGGTCTATTACATGATGACAAGGACAATGACACATGACACAAACCCTAGAAGCACTCAATGGGTGCTTTGACCTAGAAACAAAATAAAATGCACATGAAACCCATGCTTATAAAAATAATTTTGTTTTTACAATATATATATTTTTTTTGACCAATACATTACATCATGACTCAAATACAATTATTAAGACTGTTATTTGTTACATTTCTCAACACAGTGAGGCTGGTGATCAGTTTTGTATTTTCTTAGTTGGGCTATTATCCTTGGTATGGGAGCCCAAGTAGTTCTGTGATTATTTTATTAATGAAGAACTGGTGATTGGGCAGAAATCTGTTTATGTGTATGTGATTTAGATCGAGTAATTTTGCCTCCGCTAAATATTTTGGTTAGGATTTTAGCCGTGTATTCATTCAGTTAATAAATGTTGGGAACTGAATACCAGGTGCTGGGTTCAGGTTAATTCTAACACCTACAAAGTGTTCATCTGCTATCTAATTTACCTTCTACATTTGGAGACACCTTGATCCAAACCTTGTCTTACTATCCTTGAAATCTCAGGACTCTGTAGAGTTAATAAATGTTTAAAACCAATTCTATCTTCAATTTTGTTTCTCAATCTACAAGCAAGCACAACAAAATAATCAACTACTAGAGCTTTTGCCTCACAATAGTTTTTCAAAATTAGATCATATATACAAACAGACAGCAAGGATAATTTTTATCTTCAGCTAGATAATGCAATATGTATCTGCAACACCGCCTAAATACTCTAATGAACAATGTTGGCACTTGCAACATTCTTGTGGCCATTTAACTGTGAGCAACTTACGGATGTTGAGTAACAGATACGTGATACAATCATCAACAAGTCACTTCTGTTGATTGAGCTAAATATACTGCAACAATAACATCTGCTTTTATATTTCAAAAGTATTATGGAAATGACTACAACCTTTGAATTAAACTTGATAAGAGTTATGTCTAACTTACGACTACCCCGTTAGACATTGAGGTTTCCTTTTGCATGCAAAATACTAACAACATTTTTTGTTGTTGTTGCAGAATGGACGCTTTGACACACCAGATCGACTTTTTGTTAGCATGGAAGAATCTTGGCAAAATGTCCTAAATAATACTGCTGACCTGAAGGAGCTTATTCCAGAATTTTTCAGTTTACCATCTGATTTTCTTAGAATAAGGTTTGACTGATTACTTAGTCCTTTAGATCCTTCGTTATTTCTGTCTTCTGACAAGGGAAAATAACTGGGCTAGTGAATGAAGGACGGTTTTTTTGATGTTAGTGATTACTGATAAACTTATGGTTGGATCCATTTTCTAATGAAGGTGTAAATCACCTGCTGATATTCTAAGATTTTAATTTGGGATTCATCTAATTATTGTAGCAGATGGTAAATGGATAAAGAACATGTATTTCTACAAGATCACTAAAACATCTTCAGGGCCTTACTGGTTTCAAATTATTACAGTTTGACACCCAAAAGATCGTTTTAGAATTATTGCTTTATGTTGTTAACTAAGCTCTCTAATAGACAAGACTATCTACAGCGAAAGTCTGATCTCAGGAAACTTTTAGCAGCGTTATTGCCATGTTTGGACAGAATCCTCCTTGCCCAAACATCAATCAAGTTTTATCGACATGGTTAAATCACAACTGAATTGAATTAAATGAAACTTAGATGGAGCACTCATCCTCTATGGCACACATGTTGAAGCTTCTTCACGTTTATTATTATTTAATGTGCTTGAGTGATGGGGCAGACACCTTCCTTCATGGATTTAGTTGGTTTTTTAGATCTTGCACATGGATTAATGTTCTTGAGTTAGTGTGTTGACGTCCTCTTCCTTGTTCCTAGGCATTTGCACACATCTTGAGGATTGCTTTATGTTGGAGGACTAGTTGGAGGAGTTTTTGAGGAAGATGACTTGATCCTGAGCATATGGTTACACTTTATAGTATTTTATTTATGCACCTTGGATGACAATCCATTATTTTATTTATATGTCACACTTGTGTATGTGTTGGTGGTGATGTTGACTCTATGTTGTAGGAAATGCCTCCCAACCCGGTGTAGTTGTACCAGAAAGAGTTGGAAACGTGGAAATGGCGCCAAAATACCACCTCATTTTCAGCACATATGGTCTCATGTATAAAGGCTGATTTTGGATGGACAACCTCATTTATATAGGCTAACTTTCGATTTTGTGTCATGTAATCATCTATGGGAGTTAGCATAGACATGGTTTTCCTTCTAAAATGGGGGGTTATGTTTCCATGCATTCCCATTCTGAAAACTTCCAGGTGTTTCCATATTTTGTGCAACTCAGTGTTGACTTCTTGTAAGCACGAACACCCTAGTCGTTTGCACAATTTTTCGTGATTTATGATGGTACATCCACAAGGAGCTACACATTTCTCTGCAAGGGTTTCATTGCTGATTTCAGGAGGATTTCTTAGTGGGATGATTCCCTTGGAGGAGATTGAGGAGGACATTGGAGCATTTTATATGGTCAACCACCTACTTTGATAAGGTGTCCAACCTCTTGGAGCTCATCTTGTTGAGATTTGTACATGTGGCATGGGAATTAATATTTTATGTATCGTTTGACTTGTCCACTTTAGTTGGTGGACATTAGTTTTTTATGAATTTGTAAGTTAGATCTAGGGTTTTCGTATGGTTATTAGTATTTTATTATTGAGGAGGTTTGAACCTATAACTCTATATAATAAATGCTCCTCCCACTTGTAATGGTTGTTAAAGGTTACCATAACATTGGAGACCGATTGCGAATCTTAAAGTAAAAAAGCGTTCCAAACTTGGCTGCCGCGCGCACGCGCCCTCCCTTGCGTCCCCCTGCGATCTACTGCGCCTAACTCGACGTTGGCCTCCTGCCATGGCCCCCTCTGATCCGCCTCTGGAGGGGGTCGATACTCAGTGCGCTTTTTTTGAACTGGTGAAATCCCTACCTCCGCAGCGCCCCAGGCCTTCTCTTTCAAGATTTGTCAAGAAGTTGGATGTACTACAGGAAGTACAGCTGCCTCTGGCCCCTGCCTCGTATGGCGACTTTGTCCCTCGCTAAAAAAGGTCTCATAGGACCATTTACAGGGCTTTGGCCTTCTCCTAGAACTGTTCAAAGATGGTGTTAGTGTCAGTCTTTCCAGCCTTCCTCCAGTGATCAAATATGCTCTTACAAATTAGTTTCAGAGTGTTAAGGTCAAATTTTGTCATTTCAAAGAGTCTTCAAACAAAATTTGGTCACTAGGCTTTAGGTCTAGGGTTTGCTTTAACTCCTTCTAAAGTTGCCCAAATGCCAATCTCGGTCACTATTCAGCTGAGTCTATCATCATTCATAGGGTTTTCATTATCATGTCAATGTCTAATGAGTCATTTTACATCTTGTTCATGCTTCAGTTGTGCTTTGGCAAGTTCATTTCCCTCTCCTAGGGTTTTGAAGCCAATTTCTCTTGGACGGACAAATCATCAGCAAAACTTGTATCCAGATGTTCATACACCTTCCCCTATCCTTAAAGTACCTTATCAAACACTTCCCATCCATGAGATTCCCCAAATTCCTCATTTTGCACAAACCCTAGTTTCTAGCTACAACCTAGCAATTTTCTAGGTTGGGCCTGTGTTTTGCCCTTTTGGACCCTTTCCCTTCATTCAATCTCTGAGATTACACTTTCTCCTGCTTCCTCACATCCCTCCCCACTCCCAAAAATTTCCCCAAGAATTTAGAAGCCCCCTATCCCCTTCATTTCGCTCCATTTCGACAAAATTCCTTGTTTCACACATCGGGACAAGTTTCACTCAAATGATGTTTCAGAGCAGTCATTTCTTAGTTTTGTAAAACTGAGAGATTTTTTTTTCAAACAGCCAAACTGCAACCCTCTTTCCCTTGCCAAGTTTCATGGTTTGAGAGAAATGTCAAGACTACCATTGCCTCAGGATAATGGAAGACACTCTGAGTGTTTTTTGGAAAATCAAGTTTTCTTCTAGCTTGGTTGGTGAAATTTTTTCTTGATGTTTAAAATGATATGTTGCCTCTTTGACCTTTGCATTGAGCTTTCCTGAGTGAGTTTGAAGAGTGGGAAGGGCTGTATGCAGCGCTTCCAATGTGCGAGACCCGTTGAAGGTGTGTGCGACCCGTTGGGCGGTGCGAGACCCGTCCAGCACCCCTCCACAGTTCAGAAATTTAATGGGCGCGACCTGTTGGGTAGTGTGTGACCCGTTGAGAGGCCTGCGAGACCCGTTGAGCTGTCTCTTGCAAACTTGTTTTAAATTTGTTCAATCGCTCTCCAAGCTATCAAATCTTTTGAGGTAGGTGTTCTAATCATGGAATGGTTGCTGGTTATGATTGGTGGATAGTATAAACATGTTTTAAGGATCAAATGGTGCAAAAGAAACCACTTCATGTGACTGCATTGTTAATGTTTAAGAGTGCTAGGGTTTGTGTTGTTTCAAGGTATTTCCCTTGGTAAATTGTTTCCCTCCCCCCTTCTTACTCATATTTGTATTCATATCTATCTTCCCATATTATTTCATAAATAAAATACAAACCCTCCCTTCTCCCTAATAACTAAAAGTGCAAACCCTACCCCTCTCCCAAAACATCAAAACTCAAACCCTATTTTTGCTGCACCATATGCATGTGTAAACACTTGAATTTGTGGGTTAACATGTAAAGAGTTTTGTACATCTGTTTCCTTATCTTCCCCTGTTAATGCATGTGTTCATTTTCCCATATATTCACTTTCCTTTCATGTATTCCTATATGCAATAATGGTTTGCAATGTTTTCCTTAAATTCCCTGTTATCTTATATATTCCCAATTCCTTGTACAAAGGTCCCTCCCCTAACATTTCCCTCATGTTCTTTTCCCCTTGAAGCAACATAGAATTCAGTACTTTTTACAGGTAGAAACAGTAGTACATTTTGTCCACTCTGCTCCTCAAACATGTCAGAAACTGAAACATATGAGCAGAGTGATGACCAAGCATCAGTGTTAGAGGTTGAGGTATAGAGGAGGTCACATAGAGGTGAAAAATGTGGTCATCATAAGAGAGAGGAGCTCACCTCTTTGACCGATTTGCAGAGGTGGATTTTACAAGGCAAAAATGAAAATGTTCCAAAGGAGGTGGTCTGAGGCTCTTAGGCGGAAGAAAAGGACCAATCCACTCTGTATCTTGGTGGAGGCATCCCTCAAGGATCATGGCACCCACTAGCCTAACTACAGCTCAAATCCCGAAAAATTCTGAGAATTTTGGGTAATTTTGGTGATTTTTGGAAATTTACAGGTTTTGGCTTCTCAACGGGTCTCACCCCCGGTGAGACCCTTTGTCATCGTAGTTCTGTTTTGCAAAAACTCAGGATTTTTGGATTTGGCATGAAAATTTACACTTTCTCATCCATTAGTAAGAAATTTCATCAAGTTTTGGGCCCCAAAAGGTCAAAATACATCAAAATTTGACTTTCTGCCCCTTTTTTGAGTTGCAGAAACCAGTCTTGGGAGAATTAAGTTTTGACAGGGCAAATTACCTCCATATTCAAAAATTCTAGTTGGGTTGGAAAGTAGACTCACATACCTTTCCAACCAGCCCACTTTTGCTCAATTCTGACACTGGGAAGGCCTCCAAACAGATCTTCAAAGGTGTGTGACCCGTTGAGGAAATTTTTGCCAGATTTGACCAGTTCAGCCTAGAAATTCCAGTTTTGACCTTTTTCGACTTTCTGAGGTTAATGATGATCTTAATGGATGTAATTGTGACACTTTTTGGATACTTTTACTCTTGTTTAACTCTTCTAGAAGATTCATTCATGAAAAGGGTACAAATTAAATGAATGAATTGGTTTCCAAGTTTATAGAGGCAAGTTGTTTTGATTGCCTAGATTTTAGTGCTAAGTTTAGAAGTGGTTGAAACAACTCCTAGAA
>APFE031672792.1:173521-240265 GCA_000404065.3 Pinus taeda | reverse complement strand
ATTTAAAATAATAATGATTATTATTAATGATAAATAATTAGTCGTATAAATAAAACCTATATACATTAAAAAAAACATGTAACAAGATTTTTAACCATGGAGATTAGAAATTGTTGAGTTAATACTTACATCTTATATTGGAGATGTTGGTTTGAGATGGTTGAGAAATTCTCTCAATCTCTCCTTCTAAGTTATGAATAAATTAGATCTGAGAAACTCTATATATTAGAGTAATCTCTAAATGTAAAGTGTGTATGTGTTGAGGAACATATACCTTTGTGTGAAATATATGAGTGCTTTCAGCCATTTTTAACATATATCACTTTCTCATGGAGATTCTTAATATCATGGTCCAATACCATGGCTTATCAACATCACATGCCCAAAAAACCATAATTCATTTCATATAACACTCATTCATATGACATTTTTTTCAATTAATGAATTTAATTGAAAAGGAAAAAAAACCATAACTCCTTTGAAAATAAATATCATCCTTTGATTTGTGTATACTATTAAGAATATTTTAAAATATTCTATAGAGGTTAAATCCCTACCACCCCCCTGATAATTATGCATAGTTAGATTAAAATTCTATAAGTTTTATTCCATAATAGACACACACACACACACACACACACACACACATATATATATATATATATAAAAGCTGGTTTTCCATTATAGCCTAAAATTTCTTCTACTTGAATAAGATCTAGTATTCCTTGGACATAAGCAAACATGTTAATGTCCCAAGGCCCAAGGGCATCTGGTAGGAGTGAAAGCCTACCCCATTAGGGACCATGAGCGGGTAATTACATGTGGCATGTTTTCCTTGAATAATAGCAATGAGTCAACCTAGATGGTTGTCCCCATGTTTTCCTTGAATAATAACAATGAGTCAACCTAAATGGTTGTCCCCATTGTTGCTTTGACGATTGAATTATGATAGATTTTCCCATTGCTTAAGATATAATTGTCTTTGTTTATTATTAATCATTAAAACAATAATAATAATTTGAAATAATAAAGTTGTTTAGGTTTTCTTTAATAATTTGTTAGCCTAGTATTAATACAATAATATAAATTAAATGGTTAGTAAATATGATAGACATCAATTTATAAGAGGCATTAAGACACTTCCCTCATAATATTTATCACAATGTTAAGATATAAAATGTCAAAAATTAATTTTATCATTATTATTATTATAAAAAATGTAATATAGAAGTTATACATATATACATTTAAAAAACATGTTATAAGATTCTTAATTATAGATTCCCATCTCCATTTTATTGTGAATATTCTTAACTTGTGAATAGGTGTTTATGATTCCAATTTATCCGTTAGAACTAATTCATAATGCTTTTTCACTATCACATGAAAAAGACCTTAAACACACCTAGCTCATTTCACAATCAAAATATTTTATAGATAATCTTGAATTTAATTTAATTTAATTGTGTTTTTTAATTAAATTTGAAAATAAGAAAAAGAATGCAACTACCTTTCAAATAAATCTCAACTTCTCTTTTGTATCTACACTAAAAATAATTTTGGCAGATATTCATCAAAGGTTAAATCTCTATTTTCTTTTTATCAAATTATTGAATAGTTAAAAATATCACAAATTTTGAAAACTTCTATTTCAATAACAAATAGAACAAACTATTCAATATATTTCATTAAAACTTAAAATAAAACTTATATTAAAAAATCATCGTTCATAAATTTACTTACTCACAACACACAAAAAAAACCTACTTTTAAACTTTTTTTCTTCCAAATTTACATTATTTTTATATATTTTTAAAATTATATTAATATTCCTCCTAAATGCACATAACGATTAAATATATAACTAAGGGTTTGCTATAAAATTAAAACACTATAAACAAATCATCTTTCCAAAAATTCATACCCCCTATATTGGTGAGATTAGTCGCTCCATTAATCAAAGGATTAGTGAGCACGCGGCTGACCTAAAGCATATGAGAACTAAATCTTCCGGGTTAGCAGAACATGTAGAGAAAACCAATCATCATGTCTGCATCGAGGAGGCTAGTGTGATTGCTAGAGTGTCTCAATTCCATCACCGGAAATTTAGGGAAGCCCTTGAAATTGAAAAAAGGTCGATCAATCTGAATAGAGAGAATGGCTGGAAGATTAATAGTTGCTGGATCCCAGCCCTCTCCTCCTAGTTGTCTTCCTTCTTTCTCTCCTTAATTTCTGTTTTCTATTAAGTCTGTGTTTTCTATCTATCTATTGGTATAATTATTAGTTATATATATATATTATACTATCATAACTCTATATATATATATATATCATAATTATTATAATATTATACTATTTAATTAATTAACTTTATCTAATTTATTTATTTATCTATGTTATCCATTATTATTTATATTTATTATTTTTATCTATTATTAATTTATATTATTTATTTTAAACTTTGGTGTTTCCAATTTCTATATAAATAATTTTTTCCACTAAATTATTATCTTCATATTTAGTTAATTATATGTTAAACTATTAATGGTTCTTAATATATTTAGTTTTATTTATAATTATGTATTTTACTTATTAATTTTTGTGTAGTTCTTTGCATATTAATTTTATTTTAATTCATAAAAACTAATTTTAAAATGAATCTAATTTTTAATATAAAACTATTATACTTTTGGTTCCTTAAATTAATTGTTATTCTTGTAATATTTCTCTTTTCTTTCTTTCTTTCTTTCTTTCTTTCTTTTTCTTTTTCTTTTCTTTCTTCTTCTTCTTTTTTTCTTTTTTTTTTTTCTTTTTTTTTTATGAACATTTATTACTCTATGTTTGACGTTAATAACTAACTATTAAAAAAATTAAAAGTATCATTTAAATTTTTAATTTAATCTTATTTAATTGTTCAACATATTTGAAATATTTTTTTTGATTTGACTAATTATAATTTAATTTAAAAAATTAATTAAATAAATATCATAATATTGCGTTTATAATTCGACTATTAAATTTTTTAAAACTAATTCATTTTATATAATTTTTAATTTAATTCATTTTAATTTTTTCAACATATTTGAAATTATTAATTTTTGATTTACTTATTATTAATTTTAAAAGAAAATATTATTGATATTATTATTATTATTATTATTATTATTATTAATTTCCCTTTATCTTGGTCAAACTAGCCGTTATCATTTCTAGCTGTTATTTTTTAGCCGTTGAGTCATGGATTCTCTGCCTTGTCTATTTAATGTGCTAAATGAGATCTGCTCATTCAACTTGCCCTGACGATGAACCACACTCGATGGTTCGAAACGCGTCGACATAAAATTTTTCTATGTAATTTTCGCCAAAAATTCTTCAAAAAATTAATATGGATCACAAAAGTCTCAGTTCAATAATAAAAACCATATTTATTAATAAAAATATTAAATACTATTTAAATAAAAAAAGAAAATGAAATAATCGTTACAATATGATTCTTTAAATAAAATAATTAAAATATCGTTACATGTATGATTCTTTAGTAATATATTTAAATAAAATAATTAAAATTATCGTTACATGTATGATTCTTTAAGTAAATATATTTACTAAGATATTACAGTGTCATCTTAAATTAAAAAAAAAAAGCAATTAAAATGATGGTTACATATATGATTCCTTAAGTAAATATATTTATTAAGATATTATAGTTGAAAGAAATGGGAAACTATCTCTACCAGCAAGGATTATTAAGTGCTTTTATTTTAACACGAAAATAAAAATATCTTTCTGAGTATGAGAAAAAAAAATTGGCCTGACATGAAAAATAAGTCTTTTGTTTTTAGGAATTAGATTGGTAAAAACGTTTAAAGTTTATAACTTTATTGCAGCCTTCGTAGATTCGCACGTTAAAAATTAATTACAGAATTAATAGTCGATCCCGTTGATATATCGGGTTTTTGTAATTGGAGGCAGCGTGAATCTCTATCCCGTCTTAAAATCAAGCTTAATAAGTAATGTCTCTCGTCTCAAAATTCCAATGTTGTGCCTTGTTTCCAACTGAGCTACTATATACATTGATATAATACTATATTTCATTTTCCATTTTTTCATTACATTTTGCAATTTCAATATTTCTATGTATTTTCGCTTTCCAGAAAAATACTAAATATTTATTATAAAGAATATATTTTAATTTCATTTAAATAATTATTATAAAGAAATATTTTTAAATTTCATTTTAAAATATTAAGGATAATTACATAAGGAATAAATGTTAAGCTTAATTATAAAATGAGATATTTTCATATGAATTTTATTTTTGCTTTAAAACATTTTATTAGATGTTACTTTATGTAAAGTGTCCATATCCAAGGTTATGTTGTTTCATTGGAGAAAAACAAAAATTATTTTTAATCTATAAATATTATTTTATATAAATAATAAACATTTAAAAGGAATTGTGAATATTTTTGTTGAGAAAATTTTTCTGCGAAATCACATCATGATATATTTGTCGATATGTTTCGAACCAACAAGTGTGGTTCATCGTCAGGGCAAGTTAAAAAACCAGACTAAGACAACAAATTGAATAGAGAGAGTAGATCATCCAATGAATATATTCAACAAGGAATGACTATATTTGACTAGGAAACCGCTAAGTTTGACCACGAAACTATATGTTTCGAACCAACAAGTGTGGTTCATCGTCAGGGCAAGTTGAAAAACCAGACTAAGACAACAAATTAAATAGAGAGAGTAGATCATCCAACGGATATATTCAACAAGGAATGACTATATTTGACTAGGAAACCGCTAAGTTTGACCACGAAACTATACTGGGACGGAGGGATAGGGATAGGGAAATTCAAAAGTTAGTTTGGTTAACTCTATTATTAAATTTAATAGTTTAAAATAATAAAATCAAAAATGTTATTAAAAATATTCACTTGGATTGGTTAGTTAGAGTAGATATTTTTTATTAGATCTTAATATATTAATAAAATATTTTATAAAATGTCTTCTTCAATAAAAATATTGAATTTATAAATGTTGTCCATGTTTTTAATTGAGATTTTCAATAATTATGGGGCTATCTTATATATAAATATCTTGGTTAATGATTTTTATCTATTAAATGAATTGTCTTTTGTAAAATTCCTTCTTAAAAATGGCTCTAAGTTATCACTAAATTTGTTTGGTTTTGATTGAGTTTTTAGTGAGACATTTCTTCAAACAATTTGAGTTTGTAGAAACATTTTCTCACTTTGACACACAATAATAGAAGTACATAACTAAATACATATTTGCAAGCACAACCCAACTAAAGCATAACATTTATGAGGAACAACATGTTATTTATCACTAGAAAATATGTGCTACAATCACTTAAACCATTGTTTCTTCACATGGGACAACCCATAAAGTACATAAAAACCATAGTATACTTCAACATACTACTATGTAAGCAAGGCATAAAGAAATAGGCACAAATAAACCTGGTATAGTTCACTGTTATTGTAAATCTGAAAGTACATCTTCCCTTTGTGATTGTTCCAACAACTTCATTATAGATATATGTTTCCAATACAAATGAATGTTAGTTCAAATTTTAAGCACTTTGTCACATGATCTTGTCCATAGTATTCTGGTGTTGAAACATGTTAAGGTAGCAGCCCGGAGATAGGAAGAGTGCACGTCCTTGATAATATGATGAAAGTGCCTAGAATAATGGCACACTTCGACCCCAAAAAGACCACAACACGAGTTGTCCAGATTAGTGAACTCAACCCCCAATAATGGTGTCCTCAGGAATACACCAACAAAGAGGCCAAGACCAACAACAACATGCCATAAGGGCTTCATTAGGGGAGCAATACCATTCCATGTGTGTTCATATTGGGGACGCACATTGACGAGAAAATGACATTATATATTGAGCATATAATAGAGGGTAAAGGGTTTTTATATTGGCAGGTATAAAAAATGGAGCTCAAAGTTAATGAAAAAATATAAAGGGGTGGAAAAAATGTTAATGAAAAAATGAATACCTATAATATCTGGTGAAAGTACAAATTTTTTAAATTGCAAAGGTGTATTGGGTTCATATTAGTAGGGGGTTAAATAATGTGATTTTTAGAGGTATTTTCCAATATGTATTCAAATTAAGAGTATTGTTTAGTATGTCATGAACACACGTGATATGTCATAGGTTCATTGAGTGAAGACCTTGTGTAGTATACACTCAATCCATAAGAAAATAACCAACCTTTTATGAAGTACGCTCGTGAGCAATGGGCAGTAATGGAGTGTGAACCTCATACAATAGTAAACTCAACCCTTTCTTTAGTAAACTCATCTAACGTAAGAGAGAGATAGAGAGAGAGAGAGAGAGATATGGTTCTTAGACACTGGTTCGAATTGCTTCTTTTCTTAGCAGAACTTGGCTAGATTTATTCTTTGGAACTGGGCTCTTCATAGGCTTCTTCCCAACCTGAACAGATGAGATAGGAAATTCCCAATAAAACAATAAAATCAATAGATAAACATTTCAGGTGAATGCATGAAGATAGGTTACACTTTTTGGCAAGCACACGGGTTGGGAGAAAGAAAAAAAGAAACTCAATAGAGCAATAGTTTATCCCTCGATCGAGCTATTTTTTTAAGGAGTTTATGGTCCGAAGGGCTTGATCGAGTTATGGTTCAATCGATCCCTTGTTTAACCATGTCAAGAGCTCGATCAAGGATTTGATAAACCCTCGATCGAGCTATTTCATATTTTACCTTAAGTGTTTGATAAAGTTATTAAGATCCTAAAAAACATAGTCTTAGCTCCCCTTCTGTAGATTTCTCTGCAACAACATTTTGTACCATTGCATACTTCAAACAAAAATTTTCCTCAAGTGACGAAGTTGATCATGTTCGATTCGTGAAGGAATCCTCTATCAAATGGCATATGAATTTGAAATTATTGAATTCATATGATATTTTTCATCTAATTTCTTTTAAACATAATGTTTGAATTTTTTTTAATAGTTTCAAAGAGGGTGAATAAAAAGTAAATAACATAAAATATACAAAATTCAAAAAATACAAACATCTTTGTTACAAGTCGTGTTCAAAAGGGTACTATTGGATTTTTAATTTATTTAAATGGTAGAAAAAATATTACGTGAACACATATTTCTGCAAAATGAAATTATAATATTACTTTGCCAACTTCGAAAAATAATAAAATATATAATTTTGCATAAAAAAATAAAATTTTAATATCCATAAATTAGTTCTCTCTGTGTATATCATGGTATATCATGCATACATATATAATATAATAATATATATATATATAATATAATACATATATTATATATATATATATATATATTAACACATTTTAGAGTAAGTTATGCTACAATGAACAAACACATACCTCTTAAGTTGTGTGGAAATTTGCAAGGGAAAGTATTTCATTTAATGGAAAATTGACAGATTATACAACATTAATTTTTTTTGCAAAAAAAATATCATTAGGACAACAACATAATTCTCCAAAAATTGCCTTTTTACTCTGAATCAAAATTCACAACGCTTACATGAATTTTGAGGGCTTCAATTCGATAAAAGAGTAAAATTTTGAAATTTCATCGCCACATTTGGCCCAAAAGTGTAACCCATCTTCATGCATTCACTCTATCTGCCTGAATGTCTCTGGCAAATCATTTTTTCTTTTGAATCCCAATGGTCAAACCAGAGTGATTCCACTCCTTGAGCTAGTAAGGATGTATAGTTTCAAAACCGAAACCAACTATGGTGGTTAGAGTTTCCCAAACCATGTGCTTTTCTACAAAAACTCTCCAAGAACTCCTTTTCTCAAAATGCAAGTAAAAGAATGAGAAGATACCCCCCCACATTACTTGATTTATAACTCACCTACCTTTTCCTTCCACTTAATATTAAAACAATTTTCCTTTCTTTGTTTAATAAAGTGACTTTAGTAACTAATTAAAGCCACTATTAATCCCAGAAAATGCTTAATTCACCTCCATGGTCACACTAGCCACCCAAAGACTATTTTTATCACTATGCCTTGTAGATCTTTCTGCCCCGATTCCAACAAGTTATTACACTAAGGTGTTTCTCTAAGTAATAAACCCGAAACAACACCTTAAGTGTAATTAATTAAAATATACAAGTTAATAGCCTTTTTTTACGGGAATTGCCAGAATGCAATGGAACTAGGAGAAAAATATGCAGAAATGATAGTGATGGTGAAATATGGAAAACGATCTTAGTCAAACCCCGTAGAACTCCTCAAAACCCTCTACGCCCACAAATAATGTAATCCAACTCCTATGACTTGTCTGAGATATGCTCTCGAGGCTCCTCCTAATCTCATGATCCGTAAACTACAGTGGATATTCTGCTGGATAATTCGTTACAATAGATTTTATAATAATATATTAAAATTATGACTTTTTACACTATTACAATTTTATTAAACTTCTAGATATGTAAATTTAACTGTAATTAGTGTATGCATGTGAATGGAAATTATGCAGAAAAGTAGAGAATGAAAAAATGAGCTCTCACACACATAAGACACAAGATATGCTCTACGAAAACCTTTTAGGAGAAAACTCAGCTGGAAGGTGAGGTCGCTTCACTCTCTTTCTCTGTCTGGAAATATGGCTGCAGGTACAAAGAATTAATGCATGTGGCCCATGGGCTGCTACAGTGTACAAATCATATTTGTGTGCTCTACCTCCTACCTCTCCTAGCTATCTTTGCTCAACTATGGAACAAAATGCTCTCGAAAGAATGGAATGTCTCTTCCTCCTAGTGACATGGTTATAATACAACTTGGTAGCCTAGTGGTTAAGTTTGACTACATCAAATCTTAACTAGAGTTACAATATAGACTCTTTTAGAGTATTTTACATCAAAAAACATGGCTAGCCCATTTTCCATGAATAATGGGGGTTGACGCGACATCCTCCTGAACTATAAGTGTGAAAACGAGAAGGTCAACTTTTGAGTGGTGTAACTTTTTCTTACGGACTTCGATTGACATGCTTTTTGCATCGTTGGAAAGATCTACGTGTGTATAATAGCATGAAAAGGTGTCACATTAAAGAGGCAAAGCTTTTCCCCAAAAATTTCATTTGATTCCTTAAAACACTCCCTGAAGGTTTCAAACTCCTTTTTGCCAAACTAGGTCCCGCCAGTAAAAATGGTACCATGAGTTGATTCCTCCACTTTTTCACTCTGAATGCATCGAGATAGATGAAAAGTAATATAATGTTCTAATTCGGATAATCTTATCATAAGTTAATGCAAAAAATGGGAAATTATAGTCTTTTTATTTGTTTTTTTTAATCAACAGTTTTTAATTTAAAAAATAATAAAAACTTTTCTAATAATATGTTTATATGTTAAATGAGTTTTTAATTATTTTATTATTATTTATGTGTTCTCTATTAATTAATTTTAGTTTTAAGATTGATAAAAAGATCTTTTAAAATTAAGATGAATGAAACCTATTAAACTATTATCTATTGAGATTAATTTAGTTTATAACATTGTTTATTTTGGTCTCTACCACTATACCTTTGAGTTTGAGTTTGAATCTCTTAACTTGTATGATTTCACATCACTTCGATCACCAATAAAACTATCCCTAAAACTAATTTATAACACATTTTTATTCATAATATTTTTTTTATCTTTCCTATAAAAAAAATTAATACTATATAAATTATAAAATTTAAATTTATTTATTTAAATATTTATAAAATATGATTAAAAAGCTTTCACCTTAAACACTTTAACCATAAGAGTAAATTCTATCATATAACATGCCCCAATAGAAATTTGCCTTTGGGCAAACATTACATATATAATATTTTACATTCTTTCCATTTAATAGTCGAGCTTTCCATGGCGTAATTGTACGCAATTTTGTGGCTCTATGCCTTTCGGTTTGAGGTTTTAAGTGGAAATGATAAATCCTTTTTCAAAAATCATGAAACTGTTAGTGTTGAAACATGACATTGGGTTAGAGATTTCAAACTAATTTTCTCGTGAAACATTTTGTAAAATTTATATTAATTCGTAATGCTTTGTTACATTACAAGACAAGCTTTTAAAGCTTCTAATTACGTCGATAGACGTTTTATTGTGAGGTTATTCTTGGTGACACTGTAGATATTCGTTGTTTTCGACACAATTTTTGACACATGTCCTATTTAATACGTATTTAAGTTTGATTTGGTATACCTATCTAGTCATGCATATGAAACGAGAAGTTTGACCGAGCAAACAGGAAGAGGGGAAGCGAAAGCTGACTGGTAAAAAGAGGAGAAAATACCCTAGCCAACACCAACAACTACTAGAATGAGACCAAGGGAATGCATACCCACCATAATAATGAATAAGTGATGTTGGAAAGACATGAAGCTAATTCTTAGAGACAACTGACAACATGAAGCTAATTACAACAACTAGATCTGGATCAAACACATCACCTAATCAATTAACATGATAGATTACACGTCGTGTACATCGAAATGGATCATAAAACATATGCCCCATATGACATTTTACTAACATTAGCAATGCTTGCTACCTTTTCTTGCTTTCTGAATTAAGAAAGCCACTCCAGCTAGTGGTGAGTAAATGCCACCTTTTCACTTACCAGATTACCTTCTCCTTCCTTGCCAGAGAGATCTCTTTATGCTTGATCCCGCCTAACTGATGATCTAGAATTTACCGACTTATCTCTTTGAACTTGCCTACCATGCCTTCGAGGAGATAGTTAAATCCTTGTTTCCTGCCCTCTCTATCTCTCAATACCTGCTTGGGATCTTCGACCTCGATACCAAGATCTTGATTTATACTCGGTTTGTCTCAATCTTCTTGCAAGCTGATTACAATAAATTTGTGAAATGCCACTCTTCAGTAAATAAAAAAGTACTTTCTAAATTGCTGAAGAGTTTGAAATTAAAGTTGTTGTTGGTCCTTTCAAACAATATTGCTAAGGATAATTTGGTGAAGAAACATGCTAAAGTAGCTGAAGAAGCCATGTCTCCTCTAGTTGGGAGAAGGCTGAAACATAAGCAATGGCTTTAAACCAATAGTCTAATACGATAAAACAACAAAAGCTCGCACTTGAAGATCGAGTTAGCCATTTGGATGGTGCTTTGAAAGAATGCCATGAGGCAGCTTTAGCAGGGAAGAGAGGAAAATGAAGAGAAAATTCACAAGTTTGTGAAAAAAAAGGCCACGGAATGGGACAAAATGAAGTTTGAGCTTGATGTCAGAATAATTGAATTGGGGCAGCTGCTACTTGAGGAAAAAATAGAGCATAATACAATAGAAATTCTCTACAGGAAAGTTCAAAGTCAATGGAAATACCTGAAGGCAACAATCAAAGTTAATGGAAATACATGAAGCCAAAAATCAAGCTGACGTTGAGATCAAATTTCTTTAGGTGAAGCTTGAATAATTAGAAAGTGAAAATACTTCCATCAAATACAAGATTCATTCACATAATAAGGAAATGGACTCGATAATTGATGAAAGGGACATATGAAAAAAAGCTGCAGAGGTTGCAAGCAAACAACATTAAAAAATTGTTCAAAAAAACTATTAAGTTGGAGGGAGAGTGCCAGAGACTGAGGGGTCTAGTGCACAAAAGGTTGTCAGGGCCTGTTTCACTGGCTCAAATGAAGTAGAGACAACTGGAAAGGAGGCTGGGGAAGTGAAAATTAGGAAGGCTTACCCCTGGGTGCCACTTCACCTATTTCTTTACAAAGTTATCAAATTATAGTCATTGGGAACATGCTCATAAAGAGATTGAATATATTATGAACGCCTGTGAGCAATGGAGGAAAAATCCAAGATGATAAAATACACTTTATAAAAGAGAGACAATGAGCTTACGGCTTCTAGAGTTATGTGTGCTAGAACAACTGCCAAACTTTCCAGTGTTGTGGAACAATTAGAATCCTTGATGAGATAGCAACAAAAACCTTTCCAATGTTGTAGAACCATTAGAATCCTTGACGGGACAACAACAGAAACCTATCCTCGAGTTGCATTTAGAAGGATCAAGAAGTGGGAGTACAAGAAATCCACCAAGCATGACCTTAATTTCTGAAGATGGGAATGATGGTGATCCTAGTGCAAAGTCATGGGCCTCAACACTGAGTGCAGAACTGGATCAGTTTAGAAAAGAAAAAGTTTCTGGAAAATTTGAAAAGCTTAGTGATGGGCCCAAGGTTGACTTGATGGATGAATTTCTTCAGATGGAGAAATTGGCGGCCTCTATGCCTTGTGCTAGATTCAGCGAGACAAGAATAGAAAAAGAAGATAAATTGACTCAGAAGAATGTTTTAGGAGGTTTAAGTGCTTCATATGTTTAAGAAGAGAAGGCTTCCTTAGAAGAAACTCTTGTACAAAGAGAGACAGAGCTTCCAGCCACCAATTAGGAATGCTCTGATTTGACTACTCTAATTTAACTTCTTTGCAAGAAAAATTGCCTTCTTTGCAAGCTAGAAATGTTTTGAATGGATCTACTTTAGTTAGTCTTCAAGACTTCAATATAAGTTTGATGTTGTTGAAGATAATGGAGAATATCCTAGAATAGGTAGAGTTGGTTCACGTAACCTCAATAGGAATTAGTTTCTATTTCTTAGGATGTTGTTCTAACTTCCCTAAAACCATGTTTTCTATTTAATGTGTAATGTGAGAAGGAAGCCACGATGATCTGCGGGTGTGCTGTGAGATCAAAACAAAATTAAAGAATAGTGATCTATGTCTGTCACAGATCTGGGGTAAATTTAACATCTTTTACCTGTTGAAATTTTTTTCTAAATCGCCAAGATGAATAACAATATATTTGAAACATGCATGAACGAGCATAACAAGCTCGATGGTTCCAATTATGAAAATTGGAAGTTCAAGATGCAAACTCTGCTAGAAGTGCAGAGTGCTTGGACAATTGTGAATGGGGATGAGCCGAGGCCCGTGGCGGGATCAACATTGATCCCAAATTGGGAGAAACAAGAAAGTAGAGCAAGGACAATTTTAAAGATGTTAGTGAAAAACTACATTATACCGCACATCAGAGAAGGTAAGTCAGCTAATGAAATCTGGGGAATTGTACAAGATCGGGAATTCAAATCGTCTTCTATTCCTCAAGAGTAAGATCCTATCCATAAAGATGGAGGAGAATGAAACAATTGCTTCATTCATAAAATTATCAGACACTGGTCATACAATGGATGATACAGATGTTGTAACCATTACAATGAATGGTGTCACTGATAATTATCAAATGTTCATCACTGGGATAAATGCCAGAGAGAAGATCCTGCATTTTGAAGAGCTGACAGGTATACTGATGCAGGAAGAAGAGAGGAGATCAACTCTGAAGCCCTAGAGTGCCGATCTTGCATTGATGGCGAAGAACTTCTACAAAGGGAAAGGGAGTCCACAACAGCAAAATGGAGCAAGTTCACATAAACGACAAAATCTTACTCAAGGTATGCATCCAAATAAAAACTACTCTGAAACTAAATGTTTTTATTACGAAAAATTGGGTCATATTGCGAGGGAGTGTAGGAAAAAGAAATATCATGAAGAACAACAAAAGCCAAAAAGACATGCAGGTCATCTCACGAATGGTGATCAGGTGCAGAATTTAAGCTTGTTCATCGCAGATCGTGATGAAAATGTTGATGCAAACATCTGGTATGTAGATTCAGGAGCGTCAACACACATGATAGGGAATAATCACTGGCTTGAGGATTTTAAAGAAATCAATGAAGGCGCACAGATTTACCTAGGTGATGACAGAAGTCGTCAAATCAAAGGATGTGAAAAAGTTTCTGTTATTCTACCGGATGGTAATATGAAACAAATTTATAATGTAATGTATGTGCCTGGCATAACAAAAAACTTGATTTCTGTACCTATGATTACAGACCAAGATTTGAAAGTTGAATTTTTAAAATCTAATTGCTACATTAAAGATCTGCTAGATGGCATGAAGACAATTGCTACAAGGATCCGAACTGGAGCACTGTACAAGTTGGATGTGAGACCTGCATCGGTTCGAGCATTGACAACAGTGAGCTTAACTACAGAAGAGCTTTGGCATCAGAGATTCGGCCACATCAACTACAATGACTTGATGTTACTACAAAGGAAGGAAATGGTAAGAGACCTTCCTATGCTAAAACAAGTACATAATGATTGTGATGCCTATACATTAGGAAAAATGCATAGAGAAGAATTCCTTGTTAGAGTAGAAAAGAAGCAGAGGGATACTCTGGAGTTAGTGCACACAGATCTTTGTGGTCCCATGCAGACAAAATCATTAGGAGGTGCACTGTATTTTCTATTGTTTATTGATGATTGTACGAAGTTTTCTTGGGTGTATTTCTTAAGTAAGAAGAGCCATACATTCGAATACTTTAAGCAGTTTAAAAATACGATTGAAAGACAAACATGGAAACAGATAAAAATTCTCTGCTCTAATCAAGGTAGAGAATATAGGAAGGATGAACTTATCAGATATTGTGAAGATCATGGAATTTTGCAGCAGTTTACAGTACCCCATACTCCACAGCAGAATGGAGTAACAGAAAGGAAAAACATAACACTGGTGGAATGTGCCAAAAGTATGCTAAAAGGTAAGAATCTTTCGAATGGTTTTTGGGCTGAAGCAGTGAATACTACAGTTTATTTAAAAAATATGAGTTCTACAAGAAGTCTCGAGTCTAAAACTCCTTTTGAAGCACTATATAGATATAAACCTGCAGTAAAACACTTAAGAATATTTGAATGTAAAGCATTTGCCCACATACCAAACATGCCATTTTTATTAGATGTAATCCTCGATATTGAAGTTGAGGGTGCAGACTTGCACAAGGTATTGGAGGATGTAAGAAATGCAACGGTAGTTGATGAAAGTGCAACTAATCCTTATGTTTATAGTAGATCGCTAATGAATGTAGAATCGACTTCTCTTTCCGATTCTGGAAATAAAATTCGTGTTATTGAAGTAGAGTTGGAAACTATTATTTATATTGTTGTCAACTTCGTACAATGTATAACTCAACACCCTGGAAATACACAACTTAGAGCTTCTAAAGTTCATAGGATAGATGCAAGAATTCTGGAGGTTGGTGAGCTAATGGATCAATTTTTACTTGGAAAATAAAAAATTGTATAGTTAATTACTGAAAAGATAGCTTTCATATCCCTATCTGGGACAATTTTTGTGCATGATTATGATGAAATTTCACAAATTGAAGCCACTGACTTCGAAAGTCAAACCTATGACACGATTCTCTTTAGTTTGCGCAATAATTAGTCAGTAAAGATAGTATTTCGAGACAAGAAAGTAATTAAAAAGTTCAATTTCCCTTGCTGAATGGAAATTTTTGCATAATTCCGAAAATTAATAACATTCAAGTTTGAAAAATAAGCATTGGAATCTGAGTTGAAGAACCATGTGCACAAATTTGCAGATTTAGAGGAGGAGTTTATGCAATTGAAGACCGAGAAAGATAATCTAGAGAATATCATGGCTAAAACATGATTCAGATATTCTCTAAAACATGATTCAGAAGATTAATAACAGTCAAGTTGGAAAAGCAACATTGGAATCTGAGTTGAAGAACCATGTACACAGATATGCATATTTACAACATGATTCAGAAGATTAATAACAGTCAAGTTGGAAAAGCAACATTGGAATCTGAGTTGAAGAACCATGTACACAGATATGCATATTTACAGGAGTTTTCTATGCAATTGAAGATCCATAAAGATAGTCTAGAGAATATCCCGGCTAAAACATAATTCGGAAGCTTGAATGCTAATAACATTCAAGTTGAAAAAGCAGCATTGGATCCCATGTACACAGATATGCGGATTTAGAGGAAGATTTTATGCAATTAGAGAATATCTTGGGAATATCTTGGCTAAACCAAAGAGAAACTTGAGCACACAAAAGGCCATCTCATTGAGTCTGAACAAATGGTGGCAAACCTGCAAGTGCAACTTTATTTTGCACAAGAATCAAAACATTCATTAGATTATGAATTAGGAGCTATGGATTCACATAAATCAGATATAGAGAAGGAGCGTGTGCTATTGGAAAGAAACTGCACTGGCTGCAACCAAAGCGAAACTTGAACACATCCAAGACCAACTTACTGATTCTGAGAAAATGGTGAAAGATCTGGAAGAGAAGCTTTCTTTTGCACATGAATCAAAGAGGTTATTTTTCTTCTTATGTGAAATAGATCAAAGTAGCAGAAAATGTACCAAATAAATCTATGGACAACCTTCCTTGCCTGGGATTGGTCTTGTTCCATCATATGCCCAGTTCTTCTCTCCAAATTTCTGTCAAGAATACCAATCAGTCAAAGCCTCTCTCCCTTGCATGTGTAAAAACATGGAATATAGACCTGATAGGGATCTTGTATATGCCTCCCACACTTGAATATTTTTCAACTAAACCATTATTCATCGCTCAACTTAGCCTTTCCTCGCCTGCTCAATTTGGAAAAAACGCAAATGTTATGTGAAGAAAAAAACCAATTCAGTTGTTGAAACTCGAAGGCATTGCCCTCATAGTACTATTTTAAGCTATTACTGTAAGTCCTTGGAATTCAAATTAGTTTACCAGTCTTTGGAATAGACTGAGGGAATTCAAATTAGTTTACCAATGCTTGGAATACATTGAGGGTCCAAGGTCGTGAAACTCAGTTCCATATGGCCGAAGTTTTCAAATCCTTCGTGTTGTCCTCGACTTCTGACTTGAATCGATGTGATCTAGCCAACGTCAGTCCTAGTGACTTCCTTGAAGCCACATAACACTGCTTTGTCCTGCCATGGACCAAGGAACTGCATTTTAAAGATTTTCCCTGCCATGGACCATGAAATTCCATAAGCTGCAGATGAATGCAACCCTAGAAATCATAGAGAACCAGCATAACACAACCATTTCTAGCCATTTTTACCTTCCTAACTCAGACCTTGATGAGTAGTGCTGAAATAAAATGAATCTCTAATTGAAAGTTCATAGTTGAATGGAGTCGGGTACAGAAATTTTTTATGGTGGGTTCCTTCTGTGACCTTTATGTCATTTGATATGTGAGTCATGGAAGTCGGTCGTTGCATAAAGACACGTATATAGCCTCCATGTTGGATTCATGTTCGAAACTTACAAATGTTGCAAAAGATTCTTCATACAAACTCAATTTTCCCATTTGTGTATTAGGAGATTTACCGAGTTCAGTTGAGAAAGTTGACCGTAGTCAGACGAGCTTTATTAGCCACTAAACTGATAAGGCATCAAGAGCCAAAGATAAGGCCAGGTTATCACTTGTTCAAACCACACAATTTCCCTTTCCAGCCACCTCACGAAACATAGTCTGCGCAACTTGCCATCCGTCACCCACAATGTATTTTGAACGATCATCAATATGTGATAGCCCGATGAATCTATGATATTAGGTGAATAAGGGATAGAAACATGATTGATACGCCAGGTTGGGTAATTTTTATTTCCATACGCCACAGAAAGGAACAACCTCCTTAGTTTCGAAGAGTCGGAAACCTCCCCACCTTTTATGGAAAACAATGCGAGATCTGAGTCACCACTTGGATACACTGAAGAATCAACGCTTTGGAGCTCTTCAGAAAGCTTTGTATGCAACGCTTTCTATCTCTAGCTTTGTAGGTGCTTTCTTAGTTAATCTAGTGTAATTTACTTTTTAGTATTATATTTTGTAGTATTGTTATATTAGTTTGATTTAATTGTGAAAACAATTTATTTTTGTACTTATTATATAATTTATGAATGGAAGTTTTAATTGGTTGATGTGAGTTTATTTTTTTAGTGCATGAGATTTATTTATTACTTTAATAGAATAGATTATGAGTGGTTAGTATTTAGGTTTTGATGTAGTTAAGGCTTCAATCAATTTATATATCATGGTTTCTATAGTGCATTTTTTACTTTTGATATATAAATTAGCAAAGTGCAAAGTGCAGTGGTTCTTTCACCGTGTTTTGATACTAGAATGTATTGTTGTTGCAACCTTCTACTTCCCATTGGTATGCTAAGTCACATGCATTAATCAACACATGCTTTGATGTCATTTGAGAGATATTTGTCCTACAAGCGATAGATAGCATCAAATGCATCCACACACAATGGGAATATAAAATATAATCATAAAAGGAGTAGAGTGTGTACGTTCAACTATTAAACAAATGAAAAAAAACTGAACCCAATTACTTGTATGGTTTTTCTTCATTTGACTTATGACCTATGCTTCCAATGATGACATTTTAAATCAGGATATTCAACAAGCAAGCAAGGAGGCCACTTATTGTTATTACTAAAGGCACTTCAACTTCAATTGGAATCCACTAAAACTAGCTCGTTGTATGGTGTTTTCCTTACACTATGACGAGGACGATTCTTTTGTGTTCTAAGAAGCTCATTATATAAGCTATGTTTGTAGCCACATTTAATATTTTTTGTTACATATATTATAAGATAAAAAAAATGTGCCTACAATCATTAGGGCCAAGAGATGTTTTTTTCTAATTTGTGCTTACCCGTCACTCATTTCTACACATGGGAAAGGATGCACCTATATCCCTTCAATCAAAAAGATTCATAAGTAGTGTATGCATGGATTCACTAAAACAAGAGTTGTTTTTTACGTTCTTAGTACCAATAAATAGAGAAAAGTGTCTTGGTCGATGGATGGTAAGGAAAGTCTCTCTTAAATCCAAAAGATGTTTTCAAGTTACCACTTCTTTGGCAAGTCAAGTTAGTTGATCATAGCTAGAAAAATGAATAAAACTTTGATACAACAAATGATTCTTAGTTTTAATTTTATGATGAGTTTCAACTTGCTTCAAAGAGGCATTTAGGGACATGTGATTTTTGTCTGGGGGTGTAAAACCTAAAATGCATCATTTCTCTTCAAACCTCTCTTGTTTTTTAGGCTTCTAACATATAGTTTTTATTCTTTATTTGGCTAAATTTAACATCCATTGTTTGATTCCAAAGAGATAGAATGATGAAGAACGACAAAAAGAATGATGTACTCAACAAAATTTAATTCTCAAAAGGCTATGCCATTGTATTTGTAAAAATGATGTTTCACACAAACAGGTTCAAAGCAAGATTAAAATACTATGAATTGTAATAATCTATATAAATTGAGTTTATTATTATTATTATTTAAATATTTGTTTAACTTTGAAAAATACATATATATATTTTTATATTATTAAAAGAACTATTTTTAAAATATTTGAATCTACCATATTAACTTGAAGGTCTTATTGTACCCTTTGCACAATCTAATTCCATGTGGATAATTGCCTCACATATTTTATCCACAAATTATGGATATTGTTGAGATATTCAGGCATGATTATTAAATATTTGTGTAGTCATTTTTCATTTTTAGGCTTTGCAAGAAAACTATCCAAAATTAAAATCTTTAAAACTAGTTCATACTTGGGCAAATAACATATTGTAAATGTGTAGACATCTCAATTTATTAGCTCCTTCTAAAGCAAGACTATAAGATTCAATTTCTCTATTAAATATTATTAATTTAGTATTGACCAATCCAAGTTATAATGTTTTATGTATTTTTTTCTAGAGCATAATTCCTAACTTGAGTGGTAGGAACTTAATTGCCCCATAATAGTTTTAATCTAAATTTAACCTCCTCCTCTTCAGTGTTCCCTTCTCCTGGTTCAGGGGTATGCTCATTGTTATGATTATGACAATTTATAGCACTTGGAATAATGGAGGTACTATTGTCCATTGGTTCCCATGAAATAGTAAGGTCATTATATCCTTCATTGGATATGGCAAGCAACATTAGCTACTTTTACAGAGAAAGTTATGTTTATTTCCTACATATTTGTAATCCTGGAGTGAATCATCAATGGATAGGAGAATAAGGTCGCAACTGAGGTCCGTTCTATCCTCCCATCCCCCAATTCCTATTTCAGATCAATAGTTAGGTCAAGTTCCCCTTATTTAAGTAGCATATATTTGTTCTACAAATGCAGGACCAATTAGAACCAATGACAACAAAGATAGCAGCAAGCTCTTGTCGATATACTGGGGCATGTTTCTCATCATTGATATATGGCCCTTTTTATAAAATGGCATCTCACATAGTGTGGCCCCTTGACACATTAGACCTTTGAAGAGATACTTGACCTCTGATCTCGTTTGACCAACCCACCTCTGAGCCCATTCAACCAGTCAATCCCTAACCTCTAGTGATACATTATAAACCTTTCTATTTCAAATGTTATTGTATATATATTCAAAGGGTAAAATTTCCATTAACACTATCGGTGTGTCATTTGCACCCCTTGGTGCAAATGCTAATATTTATTATTCATTGTTGTACATCGAATCAAAAAAATATCCTTTGTTGTTGTGGAAATTATGGAGAGCCAATCAGAGTTTAAAATTAATGTCATGAATTCATTATTACCTTTTAAGAGTGGACTAACTTGTTATGGAATAACATAAAATTATTTTTCATTATAATTAAAATAGAAACATATTTTTAACCTTTAAAATAAAAATGGTTTATTTTTATTTTTATTTTCGAGTTTTCAAGTGAAGAGTAATGAAAATTTTAAGAATTATATTTTACTTGTCATTATATATATTTTATTATAATTTTTAGATTCACAGTAATAAAAAAAACAAAAAAGTTAATTGTTCTTGTATATAATATAATAATTTAAAAAAATATATCATTTTATATAATAGAATCTTATTGATATGGAGTTTATGTATTCATGGATCACTTATTTATTGAGATTAAATTTTAGTGGTGGAAATTAAAAATCAAAAGCTTTGATTGTGGTGAATCCTTTTGTTACTCATAGAGGAGAAACAATTGCAATTCTAATCAACCCCCCATCCTCTTGCTGGTAATATTTACAAATGGTACCTACTTATTTCATACTCCACTTGCTTGTATTTACCGACTATTCAACTTCCTTGCATCTACTGCTTGCTCCACTTACTTGGATTTATGAATATTATTTGCATGTCTTCTTTATGCCTACCTAATATGAAGATATGACAATGGACACTAGGGATCGAAATTGATTCAATGTAGGTTTGGTTCTTTATTATAACAAATTCAATACTAAATATGATAAAGGTGAAGGAGTAACCTCCCCATGATTTGGAGTCTAGGTTCTTGCTAAGTCATAATTTATTTGTATATGTAGCTTGAAGTTTTTGGATATAATCTTGGTGTTACATTAGTAGTATCCAATAGATTTCCTGAGCCTAGCCAGGTTATTTAATCCAATGAGTAACCAAATTACCATGTTTTAAAAAAATAAGAAATAATATTCAATCTCGACATTCATTTTTGTTGACATTCTTTTAAATTTTTTTGTTTTGCATCATAATGCGCTTGTACGCTAATCATTAGGTATATAATTCTTATGGAAAAAGAATCGTATAAGTTAAATTTCTTTTATGCAAATTTTGATTATTGGAGGTTTTAAATAGTTTTTTTTATTATGTTTTGATTGCCTTTAAAAAAGACACTGGAATTGTTTAAATGGTTGGATTAATTATTATATAAGAAAGAACGGTTTTATTGTAAAACCATTACAATAGGAGTAAATAGTTCAATTCAACTTCCTCCATATGATTCCTATATAGAGTATAAGGAATTGGTGCAATTCAATTTCCTCTATATTATCCCTATATATAGTTCAAGTAAATGATCATATTAATTAACTCCATATAGCTTTTATATAAATTGTAATAATGAAATGATACTATCTATACTTATTCAATTATGCTTAGAGTTATGGTTTATAAATAAAACTTAACACGATAAGAGGTGTGATGTATGAGATGTTAGAGTTAATGAGAGAAATGTATTGTTCCAATGCATTATTCTAGATAATCATAGTTCCAATATAGTCTTCTAGAAAGTTGTTAGCTTCCAACTTAAGAGTGAGTTGGAGCTGCATAGGGATCATTATACTCCATGTTGTTGTGATTATATTTTGGGATGATTCCATTACTATGAATATGGGATTCTTGTGTGTTTTAAACACAAATCATATTTATTAAAATATTTTTCTTTTTTTCTAGTTTGATATCAAAGCGAGTCTTTGGACCTAAGGAGAGCCTTGGAGGGCTTGGGAACGTCAAGAGAGAAAAGTAGTGTCATGGTGTGTCCTATTTCGTTTGAGAGAATACACTCGGATGAATGGTATGATTCAATTTCTACATAGAAGATCCAATTATGTATAAGCTCAAAAATAAAATTGATGCATGACTTTATGAATGTTGCTACAATTTGCAATATTTTATTTTTTTGTTAAGGAGATCTTGTGTATGTGAAGGGAGACTATTGACCTTCTCCAAGATGATTAAAAATATTCAAAGCATTGAATATTTTTTGTTTTTTCAGCAGCTAAGAAGTCATGCAAGAGAGAGGTAGTTCATATATGTGATCAAATAGAAAGAAATCCTTCACAATTGTAAGAGGCGAAATTGGTAGAGAAGAAAAGTATGAGATTTATTTGTAGCCTATTGTTGTATGGAGATGCCCACAATAAAATAAAATGAAACAGGAAGCCTTTCCCACAACTATAGAAGGTTTCCTTTGATTCTCTGGATCTATGAATCGATGGAGATGGAAAACGTGTTTATGTTGGACAATGAATACACAGATCAATTTGATAGTGGACACACCAGTTAAGAGTTACATGTAAGAAGAATTGATGGCAATGAATAGCCATAGAACATATAACCTTCTTAGCTTTATACATATGACATTTCCCCATATCCGAATTCATGATTGGTGAAGGAGGGGAGCCACCCAAAGTATAAGAAAAACCCACCTCTAAAGTTGTAGATTAGAGATCTGTGTACATAGGTGTGTGGTAAGAAAGAAATTATATTCCATATAAGATTTGTTTCCCTCCATTTTAGGGCTAAGTTTTGTTTAACCAATCCAATTTTCATTTGTGCAATGGATTTTCATCTAAATGCACTGAGTGATCTATTGTTGGATTACTCAAGTAGTATGCTTGAGTTGAAAGAAGAATTCAAGGAAACAAATGTAGGATAATTCAATAATTTAAGCTTTTTGAATAAGTTTGTGCTTATGTTCCTTTAAAAACTCTAGTTGTAAAATATCCTCTCTCTCTAGAGAGAGGGTATATGATCTATGTGTTGTGCATGAATTATCAAAAAGAGCCATTGTAGAAGGCTCGCAGTAGCCAAGTGAACTCATGCTTCCATACCCTACAACACCACTCCATTTTGTTGGTTTTGATTCACCCAAACCTTGACCCATTTTCCTTAAATACTTAGGGACTCTACCCAATCTTGGAGGGCTAGCTCAAGCAATGACGATGCTCAAAATTCTACTTGTGGTAGAGTAGTAGATTTATGGCAAAATGGACTTGTATGGTATTCTCCAACTTAATGATGGCATGGTTGAATCTTGTGAAGAAACAATATAGGAAATTGGCTTTGTTATTTTATCTTGATAAGAACAAAACTGCATGAATTGACGATACACTTGACATTGAGCACTATTTAGAACAGAGATTGATTAAGCCTTGAGTTAAAACCCATGGTAAAATTCAAAAAGTTTATTAATTGGTGGATCTGCATTAGATAACATTCATGAATTAACATTTTCTAGAAATTAAAATTGTTCATTTGAACTGAAAATAAGAAAAAAGAAGAAGAAGGGAGACTCTAGATGAAGAATTAAAGCATAAGTGATTGATAATGATGAAGTGTATGAGCTTATATTTTGGACATATGATTGCTATAAAGGAGTGTTGGAAAGCTTTGTGTGGTTGTAAAATTCTTTGAAAGCTTGTTATACCACATTTAAAATGATGAGGGACGCATTATCAGAGACCCAACACTCAAAAGTGTTGGTCCAAATTACAAAAGTTTTGATTTCCTATGGTATTTGGTAAGTCTTGTTGAGTCAGGATTACATGCATTAGTTTGTAGCGTGTGTCCCTCCTTTGGTTAGAGGAAATTTGGGACATCAAGTTATGGAATTCACAAGTTGGATAGTTACAAGGTTGGAAAGTGGATTCGTATTTAAGTTTGATGTGGATTTAAGGGAGAAGGTGAGATAGAGTAATATTAGTAAGTTCTTAGAATAAATTTCAATGATGAAGAAATCCCAAGTGAATACGTTTATATGATCTTGGATGTAACAAAGAAAAACGTTGGTGTTGGAGATAAAGTTTATTATGCTCTAGTAATTATTTGACCAATAATGTGGCCATCAGATATCTGAGGTAGATTAGGTGTGTTCAAGAGGGGGAATATTTACTTCGTTGGTTTCCCTAAGGTGGCAGATCACTTTCTAAAGACATGTCGGGACAAGATTTATTGTTTGACCACTCTTCTAATTTGGAAGGGTTGATTGAGGTTACGTTGTTGCAGAGAATTCCATGTGAAGTTGGTATGGCCATCCTCCCACTTCATCTTACTCTCCTAGTGATGGTGGTAGACTACCCAGAGAGGAGGAGGGTCTAGATACATCTAGGCCAAACATGCCTAGAAAGGACATCCCCAAAAATTAGTCTAGGAGGAGGAAGAAAAAGTTGATTAAGTTGGATGACTCCATTCAAAGTTTAACAATCAAGGTGGATATTTACTAGGACAACATGGAATGAATAAAGTAGAGGGTGTTGGTAGGTCATTTGGAATTCACCAAAATGACCAGGGTTCAGATGAAAGAGTGGATCGAGTAGAGTTCGTCGCCCATCTTTCCATACAGGATGAAGGTGAGTGTCCTCCCAAAAGGATGGTTTAGATTTAACTTTCTGAAGTCGGAGGATGTTGAGAATATTGTCTCTATTCCATGGGTTTGAGGTCGTGGTTTTCTCTCGCTCCAAAGTTGGTATGTGGGATTTCATCCCACTAAGGATGTCCCCAAGTGGAAAAATCTATGGGTGAAGCTCTTGGGGCTTCCATTGGAGCTTTGCTCTAAATTTTCCATCATGGAAATCACCAACAAGATCAAGGAAATTTTTTCTATGTGGATGAGGGTTGCTTGTGAGTTCTTGACAAAAGGGTAGCATGGGTCCTTGTCGAATTCAATTACACAGGTCGAATCCTGGTTATGTTGGATATCTTTTGGAAGCCTTATTCTTTTTTGCAATAGGTTGTATATTGGGGTGTCCCCTTTAGATGCATTGGTTGTCATGCTACAGGTCATTTGATCGCCGAATGCCCTCTATAATTTCAAGGAAGATGTTCATGGACGGGTCAATACATACTGGGGCGAGATATGGATCCTTCATAGTTGATGGATCACAAAGATGCAACCAAAAAAGGACATTTGACTCAAAGAGCTCGAATCAGAGATCACTTGGTTTATCTTGACCTCAATTCAAACATACCATTTAGTTATGGATTTACACCAATCAAGGAATTATCGTCTGTGATCTTAGGTCCCAATACCATGTCTCCCATGACATTTGGTTAGAGAAGGCCTAGAGGACAACCTTAGTCACATGCTCCCCTTCCAATGGAGGGTGTGAAATCAATGAGCTCATGTGATGCAGGAGCATGAGGCTTGAAGACAAAAGGCTTTGAAATTATTCCAAAAGTACAAAAAAGGTTTACAAGCAATGGAGTGGGATCCTTTAATTGTCACTTTACAAAGCTTTCTAGATAGGATTTGAGCTAGAATTCAGGGATTTGGATTATCTAATTCAAGTAGTTAGGCTTAGTTGAGATTCTCGAGGAGAATGTCATGCAGATCAGATAGGATTGGGCAGTTTTGATCCATTGATTTAGGATTTGGTTGTTGTATGCAATGGTATTTATGTAAGTTTTGAATGAATGTAAAGGGATTTGGCTAAGGAGGATTGGACTGTAAAATTTGAAATCTCTCTGTGTCTTTGTGTATTTTGCACATAAACGGTCAATCCTGGAGGTTTGAAGTTCCTTTGAAATATCTTTGAGTGTTGTTGATTTCCAGTTTGGCCTTTAGAACTATATTTTATATAATCTTGTGTTATCGCATTTAAATCTTCATTTACTATGTATTGAGTTAATCGGGATGTATTTCGAACCCATAGAGTTTAGTTAGAGATATCCTGAATATAACTTAGACATAGTTTAAACTTGGCAGAAGCGCTAAAACCTTGGTGGAATGAGGAAAACCCAACAAAATTCGCAACAAATCGAGGAAAAGGTCTGAACCATTTGATCGACAGATCTAATAGATCTAAAAATTATCGCGTGCTAACTAGCATAGAAGTTAAATAGAATAGAAAAGAGGTCTTCGTAGGAGAAATTTTATTCTCGTGCGGTCTCAAGGTGGTAAGTTTTATTTGGAATTTTCACGCGATTACACTTAGCAGCCGATATGTAACATGGGAAAACTGCTTTTCTTGCGTGCTCTCAGCTTGTTAAACATCTCGCAAGAATCCACACGAGATTACGTGTCAACCTTTGGATCAAGCAGGATTGATCACCTACTCTCACTTACCTCCGTTGATCTGCTTGGGGATAATCCAACGATGGAGCGGTTTTGGGTTGGGTCCAACTACACTACTCCTGCCTTCGACTAGATGGAGACGCATTTGCACTCGAGGGGTTTTGATGGTTCGACTGCTCTGTAACAGGTTCAGCTACGCAGTCCTTCATCTATCCCGCAAGTTATTGGTTAAGTGCCATGGTTTCAACTAGAAGTTCTTCTCGGTGAGGTAATGGTGCAAAACCATTTTACACAGTTTTTATGCCTAAATAATTGTTTCCTTTGCGAGTTTTACTTTCTCATGGTTGGTAATGGTTCGACACGCAAACCACCAAGTCCAGGGGCATTGCCACACTGTTTTGCTTCATCAATGGTTAGAGAAATTCAAGGTTGAGCCCAGGGAGGTGAGATTTCACTCCACAGAAACATTTCACAGTTTCATTGTTGGTTTAGTTATATACACACGTCATTAAGGTTTTCTTTCTCTTATCGTATAGGCAGACTGCATCCGGATGGAACCCTCAATAGTCAGGTGAGTTTTCCCAACAACTCCTCTATACTTCACTATTTCTTTTATGTTTATATATGTTATATATATCAGATAATCGTGTGTTGGTTTGTTGCACGTAACGTGCCGCCCTTACCTGGGTTAATATGGAGTTGATTTGGTGCCCTCCAAGATCCTAAGGACTGATACAATACGTGGCTTTGTACAGGTTGGAATTATTCATCATAATCTACCCAGTTTACTTGTTAAGGTTTTGATGCCTATGATAAATCGCTTGGCAGATATTTTTGGGTGGGAGCCTACTTGGCTATTAGCTCTTTCTGGAAAGACTGTGTAAATAGTTAATGTCAATTTGGTTATTTGTGAAGTTGATTTTAGTTGTTCTCCTTTCTGGTTTGAAAGACTGTTCAGTCTCTTGTTTTGGTAATTTATGGTATAAAATTCCATTGGAACCGTTAATGTTTAATGTATTTAGAATTCGAGGGTTCTTAAGAGTTCAAGGGTTTTATTATAAGAAATCGAGGGTTTTTTCCCCTTTTTTATTATGTCTTTGTTTGGTTGAGTGCCGTAGAATTTTGCATTCAGCTGCAGTTGTCTCAGTCGCAAACCTTACTTAATTTTAATGATACAGTATATATATATATATATATATATATCCTATCGAAGGGGTTTCACTATTCCATATTAATGTTTGGAAAATACATTAATATCTGCGTTGTTTTTTATTTAGTAATTTTATGCTTATTTGCATCAATGCTTATACTTTGAGGAATTCACCGAGTTATTTCGTGATACCCTATGCAGGTGGAATAATTGTTTTATTGAATACCAAAAGCTTTAACAGTCCTAAATGACAGAAGGAAAATACTCTGTTTAAGGTTAAAATTTACATTTTACCCGACCAGAAGTAACGAGAATGTTTTTGACTCATTTTTACATCTATATTTTATAAATAGAATTGTAGGAGCCGGATGCTCCTATGGACTCCATAGTTTACTAGCCTTACGGATTCATTGTGTTGTGCTATGAATTCCTTTCGATTCCTGTACTAAGCATCAGATATATTTACTTGTCTAATAAAGGAATTCCCTATGTGAGCATATTCTATTATGATTTTAAGAATAATTTTCATACTATGTAATGAGCTATCATGATACTGTAAGAAAACATTTACTCTATTATTCTATCATCATCCTTGCTTAAATAAAAAGCTATATTACTTATCTCATTAATTTATTAGTGGAAAATCAACATATATCTGGAAAGTCTCTCCTCCCATCCATGAGCCCGACGATTACGTCCAGGCTCTCCCCCAAGCACTTTCATTGTTTTTCACTTGAATATATCCAACTACAATTGGTGCCTTGGGCCTCAAGACTCCACTATCTAGCCTCAAGTCCTGCACTTAATTTGATTGTTAATGAGAAACTTCCCACTGGTCACTATTTTCTAGCTCTAGGATAGTTTCCCACCCTTCATCTTTTCCCCTCTATATTTCCCTTTCTAGGGCAGGGGTATAATTGTTTCTTGTTAACTATTTCTTGTAATTGTAAAAAACAATTTGTTTTAACTAATCATGTCTCAATTCCTAATCAATCATAAATTAGGTAACAACTTATTATATGGCTTTTCAGATTCAGTCATAACATAACAGAAAATGCAGTAAATCATAAATCTGAATTTAATAACCACAATAATTCTTTCAAGGAGGAAACTTAAAAAAATAATGTCATGTTCGAGGGAGTCAGATTAAACCGAAACTATCAAAAATGAAAAGGTTATCAGCGGCGAGGCTGTAAGAGGGGCGACAATGGAGACAAGTGCAGGAGCGTAAACCTTCTGCCCGCAAACCGGGACTGCAACATTATAAAAAGAGGAGGAAGGGTATACAAAACAGGGAAAAGCTGAAAGAAGATATGACAGGGGAACCAGGGAGGGGAGAGATCCCCTCCTACAAAAATGTGATAGCGGGAGAATCAAGCGGAAGCAGAATACAAAGAGAATCAAGGGAGAACAACAAGGATGCGCAAACAAGACTTGGAGGCAGATGTCTACCCAGAGCTCTAAAAAAACCAAGGTTCGTAATCCCTAACAACAAACTTGAAGAGTATAGGTGTTATATGAGGGACCATGCTTTGATATGTAAAAGTGTAGGGTTCTGGCCTTCGGAAAAGGACCTGGAAAAGTGGATACAACAAAGATGGAAGTCGAAAGGGCATATAGATATAAAGCTTGGGGCAAAGGGCTTTTTCATAGTGATTTTTTCAAACTTAGAAGGTAAGGAAAGAATCTTTGAAGGGGGACCGTATTTCATGAATAATGTTGGGTTATTTATGAGGCATTGGGAGGACTGCTACAATCCAGATCAAGAAAAGATGTTAGTAGCACCTATCTGGGTGAGAATGTTTAGCTTACCAATAGAGTTCTGGGACCCTGATATCCTGGAAGGCATAGGCAATACAATCGGGACCTTTGTCAAAGTAGTAGAGACAACAAAAAGAGGAAAGTACACTTCCTATGCTAGGATATACGTATATATGAGTATAGCAGAACCACTGCCAAAGTTCATAGAATTAGAATACCATGACGAAGTATGGCAGCAATCGATGGATTACGAACATGTACCCTTCAGATGTAGAAGGTGTCATGAATACGGCCATCTCTTCAAACAATGCCCATTGAACAATGCAGAGGAAAAATCAAGGAAAAAAGAAGAAGATAAAAGGAGAACAGAAGGTACAGAAGGAGGGGAAAAGGGTTTCCAAGAAATACACAAAAGAAGAAGACCAGGGAAAGAATCGACAAGAATGCAACAAACAGTGAAAACAGTGTCAGTAGAATGTCAAAACAAGTTCAAGATCCTACAGGAAGAAGATGGGGAGATGGAAAAAGAAGAAAACATGGTAGAGCCTATGGAGCTCATAAAAGATATAAAGGAGACAGATATAAACTAGGGAAGCATGGTGGGAGGAGGAGCAGAGGAAATCATGGATATGACAGTAGAACAACCTCAGACGGAGATCGATCCTCAGAAAGATAGTAGAAGTGAAGAGGAACGAATAATGAAAAGCTGTTACAGGATTGGAGAAATCTTGATGAAAGGTTTATCCCGGAAGTCCAAAAGCAATTGTATAAAGAGACATATCAGAAATACAAGGAGAAGAAAGGAACCACTCAGGCAAATCAAATAGATCAAATAGGATCACAAGGAAACTCAAGTTTAGGAATGGACAGTTCTGTCAAAGGCGGTAGGAAAAGAGGGAGGCGGACAATGAGCGAAACCATTCAAGCAGTAGGAGAAACACTGGTTAACTCAGGCAGAGTCATACCTCTTTAAGAGGTATTTCAATAATCCTCTAAAAAGGTATAAAATGATAGTCACAAGCTAGAATATTAGAGGCCTTAACAGTAAAGGAAAACAGAGGTATCTGAAGGATAGAGTGAAGAAAGATAAACCCAGTATAATGATAATCCAAGAAACGAAGATCAACTCCCAGAAATTGGAAGAAATAATGAGAAAACAAAAAATTCATTATGAGGTGATGGGTTAGGATGCGAATGGCACGGTAGGGGGTCTAGCAATCCTCTAGAATCCTGAGGAGGTGCATTTTTAAAATTGGATAAGCCTACCCCGAATCCTCTCAGGCCTATTCAGATTGATAGGGTCATCTGGGTGGATTCTCATCGCAGGGGTCTATGGACCGCATATACCAAGGGAACGAAAAAATTTCCTTAAAAACATGCAAACCATCCGAAAGATCTTCCCAGGGGTTCCATGGATCATAGGGGGAGACTTTAATATGATAAAAATGATAGAAGAAAAGAGAGGAGGTATAAATAGACCGGGTCAAGATATGGAGGAGTTCAATGAAATGATTACAGAGCAAAGATTGGTAGACATCCCGACAATAAATGACATCCACACTTGGAACAATAGAAGAGGAGGTATATACCAAATTGCCTCTAGGTTAGATCAATTTTTAATATCAGAACAAATAATGAATAGGGATGTATTTGTAGAGGCCATGATAATGCCGGTGATGGGATCAGATCATTGGCCAATTAGATTGGAGATCAACATTAAGAAAAACCCCCTCAACAGACCTTTCAGGTTTGAAGCCTTCTGGCTCAGGAATCCTCAGTTTTTATCTAAGGTAAAGGAATGGTGGACTCAAAGTCAGCAAAAAGGAAAAGGTAAGATGTACACCTTTCAGCTAAAGCTAAAAGAACTCAAAGGGAAAATCAAAATATGGAATGAGGAGTTTGGAAACATATTAATGGATAAGCAGAGACTAGAGCAAAAAATGGAAGAGATACAACAAAAAATTATTATAGAAGGACGAAACGAAGAGCGGAGTAGAGAGGAGGAAATCCTAATTAGCCAACTTGAGGAACGAAGGAAACAGGAAGAGACCTTATGGAAACAAAAATCTAGGATAAATTGGCTACGCAAAGGCGAAAGGAAAAAAAAGTTCTTCCACCAGGGCATGATCCAGCATAGGCAAAGGAACAAAATTTTCTTCATCAAAAATGAAGAAGGGGAGAGAATAACAGAACACGAAAGGATTGAACAAGTACTAGTAGAGTACCACAAAGAACTGCTGACGAAACCACAAGTGGATAGAAGAGTGGCAACAAAAATAGTCTGCAAGGAAATCCCAAAGATAATAACGGAGGACCAAAATAAGGCATTGATGAGGGCAGCAATGCTAGAAGAAGTGGAGGAAATCGTGAAGGGTATGAAGAAAAACAAGGCCCCAGGACCGGATGGACACATAGCGGAATTTTACCAGGCAGGTTGGCATTTTCTTGGACAAGAGATTCTGGAGGTGGTAGAGGAATCTCACATTAATCAGAAGGTATGGCGAGGTCTTAACTCTACTTTTTTTACTCTGATTCCTAAAAGTGCTAATTCCGAATCTACCCAAGGGTTTCGCCTAATTTCCCTTTGTAACGTAATTTATAAAATAATCGCTACATTGCTGGCTAAAAGACTGAAACCTATTCTCTCTAGTATAATATCCCCAGAGCAAACTCGCTTTGTGGAGGGAAGGCAAATCCTGGACGGATTAGTAGTTACACAAGAAGTGATCCATTCTTTAAAACAAAAAAGGCAGAGGGGGATGATGATAAAGCTAGATTTGTCAAAAGCTTACGATCACCTAAACTGGAAGTACCTAAAGGCAATTCTTAGGGCTGTTGGGTTTAGTAATAGATGGACAAACTGGGTACATAATATGATATCAACGCCAAACTTCTCTATAATGTTGAATGGAGTGCCAACATCGGCCTTCAATGCTACTAGAGGATTAAGACAGGGGGACCCCTTATCTCCTTTTTTGTTTATCTTGGCTGCGGAAGGTCTGGGAAGGTACTTCAAAAAAGAGCTAAGGGAAAGAAAGATCAAAAGGTTGAGGTTATGGGGAAGCAATCTGCCTATCACACACCAACAGTTCGTGGACGACATCATGTTTTTTTGTGAGGTCTCTCTAAAGGAGGTAAGGGGAGTTAAAAGGATTTTGGATCTGTTTATGGAAGCCTCGGGTATGGAAATCAACAAAGATAAATCTTGTACTTTTATCTTCAATACCCCAGAAACGATCAAAGCTCATTTAACCAGAACGTTGGGATTCCAATATGGAGAACTACCAACAAAATACCTAGGAAATCAAATTGATGTAAATCCTACAAGAATAGCAAACTGGCAGCAAATATTAGAAAAACTCAAGAATAGACTTGAGAACTAGTTCTTTCACTCGCTAAACATAGTAGGATGATTGGTGCTCCTGAAATCAGTACTCCAATCCATACCAATCTACCCTCTATCGGTTATGGTGGCTCCCAAAGGTGCATGTATGAAAATGAAGGAAATTTTTGGAAAATTTATGTGGGGAGGACCAAAACAGCAAAGGAAATGGGCTCTAGTATCGTGGAAAAGTTTGACAAAATGAAAAGAAGAAGGAGGTCTAGGACTCCGAGATTCGGGCAGCCTAAACCAGGTTCTAGGAGAAAAACTGTGGTGGAGGTGGATGAGGGGAGGAAATGACTTGTGGAAAAAAATATGGACACAGAAATATAATATGCCCTAAACATCAGAAGGCATAATCAGACTAGAAGAAACCCCAAAAGGATCTACAATATGGGAACTGGAAAGCCAGAACAAAGACATCATAAACAAATATGCCTTCTGGGAAATAAGGGGAGGAAATACAGCAAGATTCTGGGAGGAGGCATGGCAGCAAAGAGATAGAATGGTTAGTATCCAAGCTCTACAAAGCACATATCAGAAGGCTGTTATGGAGGGGCTAGAGTGTGTTAGAGATTACTGGACAGAAGAGGAGCCATACAAGATATGGAGAACATGGAGAAAACCAGAAGAATGGGACAAAAATATAGATCAGGAATAGAAGGGGATACTGGTAAAAGAATTGGAGTCAAGGAAAATTAAAACTAGAGAGGGACAAGATATTCTGAGATGGGGAAAATCTTCAAGAGGAACCTTCACAGTCTAAGAGGCCTATTACTTAACAAACCGCCAGGAGAGAGAGGAGGAGACTTGGGACTGGGGAAAAATCTGGAGTAATAAATGGTGGCCGAAGGTTACTATATTCGCATGGCTAGTTGGGAAAGAAAGAATTCTAACATGGGATAAGCTTCAGAAACGAGGTTTCCAAGGGCCCCCGAGATGCAGCGTTTGTAAACAGGAGAATGAAACCCAGAAACACATTCTGAACTCTTTTCCATTTGCTCAACATCAGTGGGACGAAGTCAGGAACCTCTTCGGAAAATCGAATAGGGACCCCCTGGATATTAAAAAAGCCATCTTTGAATGGGGAAAGGGTCAATTCTCATGCCCGGTTGTAGGGAGAACTTGGGATCTAGCCATAGGTTTTGTTATATGGCTAATTTGGAAGGAGCGAAATCGAAGGATCTTCATAAACAAAACCAATCCACCAGAAAAGATATGGAGAAGAACGCAACAATTAATTAGGGAGACTGTTCTGGCTGAGTCCTGGGAGGAAGAGGATTGGAGAGCGAACCCTGAGGAAGGATGAATCCTAGCTAAACTAAATATGGAATATGGTATGGTGTACCCCTTGAAAGAAAGACAACAAATATCTTAGACCCAGAGCCCAGAGAGATTTAGTTTTCCTGGGGAAAAATTCATTAAATTGAATTTTGACGGGGCTTCCAAAGGAAACCCAGGGCTGGCAGGCTTTGGAGGTATCTTTAGAGATAGTGAGAGACACACTAGATGGGTGTATGTAGACTGGGGAGGCATAATGACCAAAAATGAAGCAGAGTTGATGACCGTATACTAGGGTCTTAGAATTGCAGTAAGAAATGGCTACACAAACCTGAAAATCGAAGGAGACTCGCAGATAGTAGTTGAAATGATTAGAAATATTAATAATGGGAAGGAGTGGGATCAAGCTGCAAGAAGTTGGAGAGCGGAAGGGATGATTCAATACGTGGAAAACATATTGAAGATAATTGAATATAAAATCATCAACCATGTTAGGCGAAAAGGAAACAAGGCTGCAGACTTTCTTGCAAATTGGGAATGCAAAGAATAGGGAGAAAAGGTGGATAACATCTGGCCAATGGTAATGAATAGACCAGGATGGGAGAACCTCATCACAATAATATATCAAGACCATAATGGAACAACAGATCCATAAAAAGGATCCCTAGAGACCCCCAATCGGGGTGGAAATGGCGGCGTGGAGGATGAGTAATAAGGCGAGGACGAAAGGCTACGACAAGCCTTGTGGCATACGGGTAATCATGACGGCAAACAGGAAGATCCGCAGAGGGGATATCATTCCAAGGAGGAGCAGAGGCAGAGTTATGGAAGCCAGAAGTGGTGGTAGATATGCCTTAGTGATGGGACTTGGGTATGATGACACAGAGGTAGGACAGGGAGGAGTGGAGGATCATGAAAACTAAAGGTGGCAGAAGGAAGTGGGGAAGAGGAACGAGGATGGGCGGCAAGGTAATCACTATGAAGAAGGAAGGAGACATGGGGGAAGTGAAATAGTAAGTGCAGTCCGAGGGAGAGTGGAAAGAAACAGTGCGGGGAAGACCATAGCTAGGAGTATAGTAGGAAGGAGAAGGTATACATTCAACCTAACTAAGGAGAGAAGAATGAAGACGGAAGCGACTGAGACGAGTAGGTGCGGAAAGGGAATGGGTAAGGCAGGAGATAAGGTTGACTCTGGGGAAGCATGGGAACAACAGCAGATAGGTATGGATAGGATGGACGAGGAAGAGGAGATGTATAGCTCAGAGCAGGATGGTCAAGAGCAGCAAAGGAGGAGCATAACGATGAAAGAGAAGAACCAGAAGGACAAGTATCAGGAAGAATTGGGGAGCAGAGAGACGGGAGGCAGGGGACGAAGGGAGGAAGGGGACCTCGGTGGCCCTTCCGACATTACATGTTAGGGAAGCAAAGTAAAGGAGGATTACAAAGGGAGCAAAGGACGGGGAGGGAACCACAGAGGGAGAGAGCGAGGAAGATCGGCTGGAAACCAAGCAAGAATCGAACAGACGCTGTGGGGTAGAAGAAGGGGAAGGAAAGTTCTGAAACGGGGGGTCCAGCATGCCGAGAGCACGTACAGCAAGAACACTGACGAGGATATTCGAAGAATTATCCAGAGAATGGAGGAAGAGGCTATTCAAGAACAATCGGATCCTGAGATGTATGATTGGGAATACCTGCTGATGGATTCAGGGAATACTAGAGAGAGGATGTCCCTGTATAAACAAGCACTTCACATATACTGGTTTATGAAGAGGCTACTCACAAAAGCCATGGATCAGGTCGCTATGGAGATGGATAAACTAGCCCAGGGAATTCCTAACCTGAGATCCTCTTTCCTTTGCTTGCCTTGACTGACCATGAGCTTGGTGAGTAAGCTAGGTGAGGTTGGTCTAGGTATCCAAGGTAGTAAGCATGGGTAGGAAGGAAGTTCCATGGTATTATATTGAGTTGAATTCCTTGGCGATAAGTTCATTTGATAGAGGGACCATAGCATAACTCGAAGATGATGTCTTTATCAAGGTTAGGTTGAGTGTTTTTCCCAGTTTATTATATGTTGTTGGTTGTACACATATTTCTTTAACAACGAAACATGAAAAATGTTGTGGACCCAAATGTGGCTTGGTAATGAAAGTTTATAGGCTACTGGTCCAATTCATTCCAACACTTGAAAAGGTCCACAGTACTAGGGTGCTAACTTAGCGCAACCCCTCCACTGTAAGGAACTTTTTCTAGGCTTTACCCTTAGATATACATGATCTCCCGGATGAAATTTTCTATATGTCATTTTTTTTTATCTGCATACATTTTTTGCCTGTCCTGGGCGGCCGTTAGATTCAGTCTAAATTTCTTAACAACTTCCTCCATCTCTGCTAGCATGTCGAGGCATAATGCTAGCTTATTAACAAGGTCATTCCAGTCCACGGGTACTCTGCACTTTCTTCCATATAACACCTCAAAGGGGCTCATACCCAGTGATTCGTGAGGTCCATTATCGTATGTAAATTCCACGAGGTGGAGGTAATCCTCCCACTTATGTGGTTGTTGCATCGCAAACATATATAACATGTCTTCCAGCACTTAATTCACCTATTCAGTTTGTCTGTCCGTTTGGGGATGATAAGTCATATTAAATTGGATCTAGGTACCCAATCTGAAAAGAGGGCTTTCCAGAATGTGGATGTGAATTTCACATCCCTGTCTGAAATTACCACCTTGGGTATACCATGCAGGTGAAATATTTCCTTCATAAATATGCCCGTGATTTCCATAGTTTTGTATGTGGATTTCACAGGTATGAAGTGTGCGGTTTTGCTCAGTTTGTCTACTATAACCATAATTGGGTCATGTTGTTTCCTAGTGCGGGGTAAACATGTGATGAAGTCTAATGATATGGTCTCCCATTTCCATTCTGGAATGGGAAGTGGTTGCAACAAACCAGCAGGATGCTGATTCTTTGCCTTCACCAACTGACACTCCAAACATCTAGACAAATACTTCGTGACATCCTTCCTTAATCCGGGCTAGAAATACCCTTTCTTGATGGCTGCTAATAATTTCTGGTAACCTGGGTGGCCCACACAAGGTTTTCGATGAAATTCATCCATTATTAATTTTTTAACAACACTTTGGTTAGGAACATAAATTCTATTTTTGAATGTAAGGACGTCATCAAGACTTATTTCGAAATCTAATTTTTCTCCTTTTAATAGAGCTTCCTTTATTTGCTACAAAGAAAAGTATATTTTGGATCCTTGACCGATGCCTCCTTTGTGATTTCTGGAATGTTTAAGCATGCTTGACTGATCTAAACCTCATAAATGCAATGTACCTTCCTACTCAATACATCAGCCACCCGATTTTCCTTCCCTTTAAGATGCTTCATGTAAAAATCGAACTCACTTAAAAATGTCGTCCATCTGGCCTGTCAAGAATTTAAGCCAGACTGGTTGAAGAAATTGGTACGGTTGTTATGATTTTTTAACAGCAAAAGTTTCTTCCCCAACAAGTAGTGTTGCCACATTTTAAGTGCATGCACTACCACTGTTAATTCAAGGTCATAAGCGAAGTATCGATGTTCATACTCCAATTTCAGTGATTTGTAAGAAATAACTTTACCTTCTTGTGTGAGCACTCCACCAACACCTTCTTTACTTGCATCCATGCAAACCACAAATGACTTTTCTAGATCTTCTACTTTTAGCATGGGTGCAGTGGTAAGTAGGTGTTTTAATATTTCAAAGCTTTGTTGGCATTCGACTGTCCATTGAAAGGTGCGTCCCTTTTTCTATAAGGAAGTCATTGGGAAAAGCAATTTTTGAAAACCCTTCAATAAACTGACGGTATTACCCGGCTAAACCCAGGAAGGATCTCATATCAGCGACATTCTTCAGAGTGGTCCATTCCATAACAGTTTTGATCTTCTCTGGGTCTACGTTATTCCTTCTGTTGATATAACGTGACCCAAGTATTGGATCTAATCTTTGAAAAAGTCACATTTGCTAAATTTAGCATATAAATGGTTCTCTCGTAAAGTTTGCAGCACAATTCTCAAATGTTCTTTGTGTTCCTCCTGATTTTTAGAGTATATCAAAATGTCGTCAATAAAAATTAACACAAACTTATCAAGATAGGGCTAGAAAATACCGTGCATCAAACTCATAAAGATAGACGGGGCATTTGTGAGGCCAAATGGCAACACTACGAATTTGTAATGACCATAACGAGTTCGGAATGCAATTTTGTAGATGTCCTCCTCCTTTATCCTTATCTAGTGGTAACCAGATCATAAGTCGATTTTTGAGAATACCTTGGCTCCCTGCACTTTATCGAATAAATCATCAATACATGGCAATGGATACTTATTCTTGATGGTCAGGTTATTTAATTGATGATAATTGATACACAATCTCAATGTTCCATCTTTCTTCCATACAAATAGTACAGGAGCTCCCTAAGGGGATACACTGGGGCGGATGTACTTTTTATCCAGAAGCTCTTGAAGCTTCATTTTGAGTTTTGTCAACTCAGGTATGCTCATGCGGTAAGGAGCCTTGGATACCGACGCTACACCCAGAATTAGTTCATTAGTGAAGTCAATATCCCACTTGGGTGGTAAACCAAGAATAGATTCAGGAAATACATCAACAAATTCCAAAATGATAGGAATATTTTCCAAGGAGGCCATTTTATTTTTGGAGTTGGTAAATCCCACTTGAACAGCATATATTTGACAGCCCTTCCTAATACACTTTCCTAGCTAACTAGCAGCAATAGGACGCAGTTTTCTATTAGTCTTGATTCCTTGTAGTTCCCTCCTTTGTCCTGATTCTGAAATAAAACTGATAGTTTTCTACTTGCAATCAACCAAGGACCAAAATTTTTACAACCAATCCATTCCGATTAAAACATCATATAATGTTGAGGTTCACGCAAATGGGTTTTCCTGAAATGGTTATGGGACATTGTTCTATTTTGGAAACTACCTTTCTTTTTGCCCCAGTGGCTAGTTGAACTAGCCAAGGTTTTGGAAATTTATTGGTTTATAGTTGACGTTTTTCTACCACTTTAGGACTAACATAACTTAAGCTAGCACTGGGATCAAATAAAACTGAAACATGTTTCTTAGCAATCATACCTTCACATTCAATCATGGTGGGTTGATACTCTGCCTGATGATCATCCAGGGCAACATTAATTATGGGTATGTTCCTCGCCACTTCTCTAATAGTGGATGCTTCTTGCATGTTTGCAAGTTGTTTTGTTCTCACATTATGTGGACCATTCTTGTAGTAATGGGGTTCTCCGTATCCCCAGCATTGCAATGACGGTTTTGATTGTTGATCATTACTGAATTTATTAACCCCTTATAACTGTCTATTTCAGAATAGACAACCTTGGGTTGGTTCCTTGCTGGGAATTTACTGAGAGACTTTTGTTGTAAATTTCTACTATTAGAAAATTTTAGATGTCTACTTGGAATTAGGCTTCTTCCCTTCTTACTAATCCCTCCTTTAGATCATTCATTTTTCTGTTTCATTTGCTAGTAACATATTAAATCTTTTCGTACTGCATCATCCATTATTTTGGGGTAGTCGAACTCAAGTTTCTCCTTCATGAAATTAGGTAAGATACTAATGAAACGTTGAATCTTGGCTCTCTCTTCCTGCATATAAGGCCCATAGCGTATAAGGGAGGTGAATCGAGCCACATACTCATCCATAGTTAAGGACCCCAGTCTTAATTCGTGAAATTCCTTTACTTTCTCATCATAGTAACTCTCAGTTAGATACTTATCTTTAAAATTGTTGGGTTGTGTTATTCTTTCCACGACTAGTCCACGTAGTGTCCGGGGGGTTAGAGGGGGGCCAAAGCCCCCCCTTCGTTGCGCCGATTGGACAGCAAGGGGGTCACAAGGGGGTTTGAAGGGGTGAGTAGTCCCCCTCTATGGGGTTTAGGGCAGCACCTCGAGAAATTTTTTTTTGACCCTATATTAGGTTGGGTGAACCTACCTATGGTTTTGTGCATGATTTTCGATCCATGGTTTTGGATGCGATGGTTTTCGGTCCATGGTTTTGGACACGATGGTTTTCGGTCCATGGTATTGGATGCTTTGGCATATATAAATATGTATTGTAACATTGAAAGGAACATAACGAAAAATCAAGCTAGTAGTCCCGATCTTGGGATCCAGGGGAAAATTTCTGTGTATATGTGTTTTATGTGTTATGCTCTCGCATTGTTTATTTTATGTGTTTTATAATTCATATGCAGGTAATTTCTGTATGGGGTTAAAACCTACATTCGGTATCAGAGCTGTTTTGGCTTCAAGGGGATGTGTTTGGTGCTGAGGGGTTTTGCTCGGGCCTGTGGTAGACCCCATTCAGTGGGAGATCTACGGGATCGATTCTGGTGGTGAAAGAAGATGGCGAGCAGTGGAAAGATAGAGATTGAGAAATTTAATGGTCGGAGTTTTGAGTTGTGGAAACTCAAGATGGAGGATCTATTGGTGGATAAATATCAGTGGATCCCAGTAGATCCGGGTACTAAACCAACGAGAGTGTCTGATGAAGAATGGAAGAAGTTGGATCGAAAGGAAAAGACCACAATATGATTGTGTGTCTTAGATTCAGTATTGTTGAATGTATCAGGGGAAGCTACGACGAAGGGTTTGTGGGACAAGTTAGGGACTTTGTACCAATCTAAGTCTCTGGTGAATAAATTGTTCCTATGGAAAAAGTTGTATAACCTGAGGATGAAAGATGGAGACTCGATGACAGAGCATCTGAATGCGTTTAATACTATGGTAAGTCAGTTATCGATTGTTGATATCAAAATTTCAGATGAAGATAAGTGCATTAGTTTGTTGTGTTCTCTACCTGATTCGTGGGATAGTCTAGTTATTGCAATAGGTAGCAATGCAACTACCTTGTAGTTTGAAGAAATAGTATCATCCTTGTTGACAGAGGAGACGAAACGAAAAAATATGGAGAACCAAAATGGTGATTCCTTCTCTGTACGAGTATGGTCTTAGAACAAAAACAAAAATAAGTCATCGAGTGGGAGATCTAAATCTCCAGGAAAACCTGTAAAGGTGGTGTGATGGAAATGTGGAAAGGAAGGGCACTACAAAAGGTACTGTAAATCTAAAGCTCCTAACAAAGTAAAGGGATCTGATGATGCTCCTTCTCCAGAGGTGAAAACCACCTCAGCTCAGATGAAGGTGGAGATGTGAACTTGGCTTCTTCAAGTACACATGTAGATCATGAGGCATGGTTGATTGACTCAAGTGCATTCTTTCACTTCACTCCCCATAGAGGGTGGTTCTGCGAGTATGAGAAATACGATGGTGGTGATATCTTCTTAGGGGATGATAGGAAGGCTAGAATCATTGGTCACAGAAAAGTAAAGTTGAAGTTGCAAGGTGGAAGGGTTAGACCACTTCCGGGTGTTCTACATATTCCTGCATTGGCCAGAAATCTAATTTATGTAAGCAAGCTAGATGATGCAGGTGTAAGAAAACAATGTTTGAGAAGGATACTTGCAAGATGGTTCGGGAGCATTGGTATTGATGCGGGGAGTTCGTATTGGAACTCTGTACAGCTGCAAGTAGCATTGTTGTTGATGGGTGCAATAGTTCTGTGGTTCCTGAAAGTGGAGCAGAAAATCTAGTGTCTTGGAGAGAAGACATGTTGTGATCAGCTTGGACAATATTGGAGAGAAGGGCCTTCGAATACTTCATGGTAAAGGTATGGTAGAAGGTATGAGTAATAACTCTCTAGATTTTGATTTCTATGAAAATTGTGTATATGGGAAGCAGAATCGGTTCCCCTCTGGTGGTAAGAAGGTGAAACTGATATTAGAGCTTCTGCACATTGATGTGTTTGGACCTGTGATGGTTCCATCATTGGGTAATTCTGTGTACTATGTATCATTTAGGTGACTTCTCAAGGAATACATGGATATATTTCCTTAAGAATAAATCTGAAGTCTTTGATAGGTTTAAAGAATTTAAGGCTCTGGTGGAAAACCAGACATAGAAGAAGATAAAAGTGCTGAGGACAGATAACGGTGGAGAGTTTTTTTGTAAGGAATTTGAAGAATTATGTAAGAAATGTGGTATAGCATGGCAGAAGATTACTCCATATACACCTCAGCAAAATGGAGTTGCAGAAAGAATGAACAAAACATTGATGGAAAGGGCAAGAAACATTCTCAGTGGTGTCCGGTTAGGACAAGAATTCTAGGTAGAGGCAGTGGAGACAACATGTTACCTAGTTAATAGACCACCTTCATCAACATTGGAGGAAAAGACTCCACAAGAGGTATGGACTGGTAGGAAACCCTCTCTTTCACATCTGAGGGTATTTGGATGTGATGCATATGTACATGTTCCAAAGGAGAAACGAACCAAGCTGGATAGTAAATCTGAAAAGTGCATCTTTATTGGGTATAAGGCTGGTTTAAAGGGTTATAAGCTTTCGAACCCAGTAACAAGGAAGGTTGTGTACAACCGAGATGTGGGGTTCAAAGAGGTGAAAGATGTTATTAAACATGAAGTCCAACCAAAGGAACCTGATAAGATAGAATTTGAGCTAAAGGAGGAAGAATCAGACTCTACAACAGAGGAGGAATTAGAAGATGAAGAGCCACAAACTCCGAGTGTGAGAAGATCAGTTCAAGAAAGAAGGCAGTCAGAAAGGTATAGTCCATCTTCTTTCTATACAAATTTTGCTTTATCTATTACTGATGATGATCCTAGAACTGTGAAGGAAGTAATAGATTCAGAGGATGGAAAACTCTAGAAAGAGTCTATGGTTGATGAAATGGCATCTTTGCACAAAAATGAGGCTTGGGATCTGGTGGAGTTTCTAACTGGAAGGAAACCCATTGGAAACAAATGGGTGTTCAAGAAGAAGACAAATGCAGAAAGAAAGGTGGAGAAATACAAAGCTCGGTTGGTATCAAAAGGTTATTCCTAGGTGTCAGGAATTGATTTTGGTGATATTTTTTCTCCTATTTCCAAGGTAGCTTCTATTAGATTACTTTTATCCATTGCTGCTGTTAGCGCTCAAATCTACCTTAGGCTGAAATAAGGTGAGACTCAAGGCCACATCAAACCACACTCAACCTCGTAGCTAGCCCTACGAGGACAAGAGAGGGCTCTCTCCGGGTGAAACTCGGCAAAAGATAATCAAAGAGGCTCGAGATGACTGAATTGATGACTAATTTTGGGCTAGGTATTAAGTACAAAGAGTTTAGAATTTAATTTTAAAGGTTTTGTTGAATTCAAGGGAAAGGAAAATTTGGGTGCGGGGATGAGGCACAGTTTTTGCAGAGGTCTACTTGGGGCAAGATAGGCGATTGTTTTGATGCCTTAAAGCAAGTGAGATGGATAAATCAGACTGGTGAGGAGCTAAGGAGAGCAAGGAAGTCTTAAGGATTCTCCTTAAACTGAAGAAAACATAGAAGATTAAACAAATTTAAAGGCAAAGCATAGCAATTTCATGGATTCTACCTTAACACTTCATTTGTTTAATTACAGAAGATTCAATAGAGAAAATGATACACATACACAACTTACAAGTACTGAGGGAAACACACCACCAACACATAAAGCCACATGAATCCAAAATAGTGCTGCAAAACCCTGGTCTTTCCTTTGCCAAAATGTAGATAAGATATGTACAATATAGTCTCAAGCTATTCCCAAGAATCCAAACCTGAAAATGACTAAGAAAATACATAATATAGGCAAGACAACTCATTCCCTTGCCTCTAGGGTTCGAGCTCATCATCCTAGGAGCTGTTTCAACCAATTCTAAACTAAGCACTACAATCTAGGCAGTCAAAACAACTTGCCTCTATAAGCTAGGAAACCAATTCATTCATTACATTTTTGCTATTTTATGAATGAATCATCTAGAATAGGTAAATAAGTGTCAAAACAACATAAATTTACATTAATTACATCAAGGAGGGTGAAAAATCCTATCACAAGTCAAAACTGGTCAAATTGGCTTGATTTGCTAAGCTGAGGACAAAAACTGTGCCAAAACACCCTGTGCGCCGCGCGCCTCAGCGCTGTGCGCCTCGTGCCTTTTCACCTACTTTTGAGGCACTTTCAGGCATCCAAATTGAGCTCAGGTTGGCTTGTTGAAAAGCCCTGGATGTCTACTTTCCAACCCAAGTGGAATTATCCAATTTGGTCTCCATTTGACCCTCCAAAAGTGGATTCTCCCAGACGTACTTCCTGTTGGTGCAAAAAGTGGCAGAAAGGTGATTTTCATGATGTTTTTGAGCTTTTGATCACCCAAAACTTGATGAAATGCCTTGGAAATTGTTGAGCATGTGTATTTCATCATGAAAAATCCAAAAATATAAGCCACGTATGATTTGGAACTCCCCATCTTATGGGTCGTGCCCTGAGCGCGACGCATAGAGCCAAAAAACCTGTTTCGCAAGCCAAAAATTTTGAAACGAAAAAATTTTCTCCAAATTTGCCCAAAATTAGATTGAAGACCCTCCATCATGTATCACGCTCAACTAATGAATCCTCATCCAAAACTCGAAGCGGATCAGGCCTTTTGCGTTGTTTTTGCGCTTTGCTCAAACGCCTATTCAGGATCTTCATTCTCGCTTTGCAAACATGCATGCGAGCCCAATAGTGAGTCTTCATGTGGCAAAGCATGTCCTTGTCCCTATTTTCCTTCCCCAACAACTTCTCCAAATGAGTGTTCACCTGGATGAGCATTGATTCCTTATTAATAGGTGTCAAATAGCTGGGTCTTCTTCGAGCCAACTCCTGGCCTTCCCGAATCTTCCGCATCTCATAAAGTTCATGATCATTTCCAACTGTTTGTTGCGCTGCTCTAAGTAGTTGATCACCCATGTAGCCATCTATAATTTCTTTTGCAGCGACTCATTCTCGACCCTTTGCTCTCGGATGATCTCCTTGAGCTCTGAGTTGGGTGAACTAGCATCAACATCAATGATACCGATATCCTGACCTCCCGAAGGACCCTCATCAACCATGGGTCTCTTGCCCCTATCCTGAATCTGTACATGTGCTGTAGACAGAGGCAAGACCCCTTCCACATGATGTGGAGATAATACTCGCTCTGCTGATGATGTCAACAAGACCCCTTCCACCCCGGGTGGAGATAGTACTCGTCATGCGGCTGCAAATAAGGCCCTGGGGCCTTTCTGATATGTCACATATACTGGAGCATCAACATGCTCGGTCTCAGGAATGTCAAACTGCTATGAAGGCCCTCCCTCATCATGAACTATCTCTGGAGGAGGCTATAGCGTGGAAAAGAAACCATGGGAGATTAAATCCTCCCAAGCAATACCCTGTTGTGCCAACTGATGCATCACTATGATTTTGATCAATGCATAGTGATATATGCTCCTGTGCTGATGTGCCGGGGTCTTCCTCTGTACTAAAGGTACCATACTCTCTATGTTTCGGCACATGAAAAACGGAATGTTCATCATACATACCCATGTGAAATGCATCAACAAATGAACATGGTACACATAGAGACGTGAGAATCTGCCCTCACAGCTGAAATACCGAATGATGAGTTTCATCAATGGTGCAAACTCATCTTTCAGGTATCTGAAAGGAAAGGCTGCGCTCAAGTGTCTGATATATGCGAGCTTGACATATGGCTCATAGTAATACCTGTCCAGCATCTGGCGTTTACTCCATTCCTCCACCACATTTGGTATCCCGGTGGCCTGAGCAATAGTGTCAGGTGACAAAGTGAAATCCACTCCAGCAAGGTTTACATGACCATCCTGTAAGTTAAGGACAAATAGACGGACCAGTTCCCGATGATGCTGAGTTTTTGAGATCATCTCACAATATTGGTAACATGCTTGGCACCAAAAACAATCGATTGCAAGTGGGCAAGCTTGCAATTGAGCCAAAGAAGTAGGCTCCTCCCTAACGTGTTGTCCACCTTTGCCACCTTTGTGATACCTCCGTGGCACATTAGGCATATTGACCTCCGGTGTAGAGTCACTATCATAATCCTGCTCATATACTGACTCGGTCTCTGACATGTTCTTTAACAACAAGGTAGCTGGAATATATATATGCTGATATACAATTGTGTACAAAATGACTGTAGACCTTTTCTTTTTCTCAAATGTTGTGACCAAGGGGACATAAATGACAAGGGAATTGTTAGGAAAAGGGAAGCATTAGGGAAATGGGAACAATGGAAATAAAATAAGGAAATTAAGGAAGGGAAGGGGCATAGAAATTTTGAAATGTTAGGGTTTTGGGATGAGGTAAGGATTACATGTTTATAGTAGAAGGGAGGGATTAGGATTTTGAGGGAAGATAGTGTAGGATTTTATGAGGATTTATTGGGAAAATTATTGGTGAAAATAGGGGATGGGAAACAAAGGGAATAGGAAAACCTTGGCAACAATGATTTTTGAAACTCTACAGCAAACTTGGCACTTGAATCCTTACAGCAAATTGATGAACAAAGAGGGTTTATACACTTGGTTTTTCATGGCAAGTATAGCATAATTTCTTTACATAAACCATCTAAAAACCAAGAGCAAGCTATGAGTGTAGACCTACCTGCGAATTGATGCGTGAGGAGAGGTGATTTGAGTGATTTTTAGGCAATTCTGAGCATAAACTCCTATGTGCCGCGCGCCTCACCCAACGCGTCGCGCGCTCTGGATGCGCCGCGTGCGTGTTAAATTACACTGGAAAATGTTGCCTGGTGCGCCGTGTGCCTATCCTGATGCGCCGCACGATCTGGAACTGACCCAAACTGCTCACGAACTTGCAAAATTGCCTTTGAACGATGCTCTTGGCTTTCAAAATGTGGAATGGGTTGCAAATGAGGAGAAATGACTTGATATAGCCTCCCTTTTAATTTTTGCTTAATGAAAACCCATTTTTCTTATGTTTGGTTGTTGACACTTTTTCATAATTAATAGGCTCTGACCTTTAGGGTTTCTCTCTTAAAATAGGTTGAAATGATGATTTTCTTTGATAATTTTTTGCAGGGATAGCTCTGATATTCTTCGGCAAAGGTGACCAAGGCTGCACTTGAACAATTGAAGAACTGAAAATTTTGACAATTTTTACAAAAATGAGGTGGCGACTTGTCTTCAAAACAAAGTTTTGAGGATAAGTCCTTATTCAGCCGTACAATGATGAAAACTATTGAAGTGATGATCTATCAAAGACATCCCTCTGGCCTGCTGGTCTTCTAAGGCTTTCCAAGACTAAACTGACTCAAACCCTAGACCTAGACCTAAAAATTTAAAACATGACTGTAAATGACTTTTGAAGCTTTATGACTTAACCTGAACCAATAGTGACATGCACGAGGACACAAACCACTCCATCAGAGTTATGGCATGCCTAACGAAATGCAACTAATGAAAACTAGTGGGACACCTAAAACATGAAATGAAAAAAAGAGCTTTGATCTCTGATGGAGGGATAACTAGATTGACTCTAACATTGGCTCCAATGGGGATGGTAGCCCCTTGGAGATGCCAAGAACCGCAGATCTCTATAAGAGCTAGATAGTGCCTTCACTCATTGGGCGATGGAGTCATTATTGCAATACACACTTTTGAGAATTTGACTGAAAACCAAAAACTGCTTTGACCAAACTAGACTCGAAACTAAAAGATTTTAGACAACTGACTTAACAAACTAACTAACCTTCATTTTCAGAATTATAGCCTTCACCTCGGGCCCCAAACTGAAGATGACAAGTTAGTTTACATGTGCAATAGAACAAAAGTAAAATGATATGTACAATGATGATGAAATGAGCCGAGTATACTCAAAAGTAGTATCTCTTTAACAGCCGACCATTAATCAGCCCTCCAGGACATTCATCTCCATTCATCTCTTTGAGAAGGAAAGCGTTTTGGCCACGATATGCTGCAATCTTGTAAGGACCCTTCCATAAATTTTCAAATTTTCCATGTTTTCCCTTGTCTTCATGTCGAGCATCCCATCTCAGAACAACTTCATCTAGCTGAAATGTGTCTGCCTTTGCTTTCCGGTCATAAATATTTTTGATGCACTCCTGCAACTTGCAAGTGTTTTGAAATACCTCCTCCCATGTCTGCTGCAAATGAATCATCTGATTAATCCTTCTCTGCATAGGATCTTCCTCACTACCTGCTTCTTGAAGCAATTTGACTACCGAGACAGCAAGCGAAGTAGGAAAAACCGTGTTTGTTCCGTACACCAACTCGAAAGGAGACATGCCAATAGACTTTTTCTGACTCACCCTATCAGCCCATAGTGCATTTATCAACTTCTTGTGCCAACCCGTTTTGCTGATTTCCAATAATTTCTTAATGATATTGACCAAAGATTTATTGGACGACTCTGCCAATCCATTTCCTTGAGGGTGGTATGCGGTTGAATGTCCCAAGCTAATATTGTACTTATAGCAAAACTCAATCATCCTTTTTGACTTAAACGCTGCTGCATTATCCGTGATTAACTTACTTGGACACCCAAAACGTGACAAAATATTGGTTTCAAGAAAAGAAATAATTACTGCATCCGTAGCTTGTCGAGTAGGAATTACTTCAATCCATTTTGTAAAATAGTCTGTAGCTGTCAATATCCCTTGATGCTGTCCTGATGATGTCAAATGAATTTCACCGATCAAATCCAATCCCCACTGCTGAAAAGGTGCGCTGAGTTCAATTGGTTTGAGAGGCAAAGGCTGGAGTTTCTGTTTGCCTTCAAAAATTTGGCATTCATGACAATTTTTAACAGCCTTATATACATTTGAAAATAATGAAGGCCAATAATAGCCTGCCCTTTGAATCTTGTTTATTGTGGTCTTCCAAAACAGATGACCCCCACAGTCCCCTCTATGAAAATCTTCCACGACTCTTTTGGCTTCCTCTTCGACCAAACAATTCAATAACATTCCACCAGGGTCTTTCCAAAACAATGCTAAATCTAATATGTAGAATTTTGCAGCCTTCAATTTCAATGTTCTACTTCTGTTTCTCGGCATTCCAGGAGGTGAAGACAAATGCTGAAGTACATATAAAATGTCAGTGTACCAAGGAGAGGAAAGAAACATTTCAGATACCTGAACGAATGGATTCTCCTCATCTTCATCAGACATGGCAACAATCAAATTTATGTCTAAAACTTGCAGATTCGTTTCAGCCATTAGCTTGGCGAGTCCTTGACCTTTGATCAGCTTGGTGGGTTTAATCTTTACATCATACTCTAACAATGCAGCAATCCACTTACCCCGTCTGCGTTCTGGATCTGCCTATACTAAAATATCTTTAACTGCTGCGTTAGGAACATAAGCTAGAATATGTGAATGCAATATATACACAAGGAAATCTTTCAAGGCCTTAACAAGCGCAAGTACTTGCTTCTCAATGGTGTTATATTTCAATGCTCCATCTCTTATAATCCGACTGAAAAAAGAAATGGGCTTTTCAACACCTTCTCTCTTCTTGATTAATACAGCTGCCAAAGTGTGCTCAGAAGCAAATGAGAACAAAATAAAATCCTGAGTGTAGTCTGGGCTGATCAAAATAGGAGTTGAAGAAAGAGCTAACTTCACTAAATTAAATGATTTCACCGCCTCTTCAGTCCACTTTACCTGACTGTCCTTCTTGAGCATGCTTGTGATTTCGCTAAGATGCTCTGCTAGATTTGGAATGAAGTGATGCAGAAAATTCAGTTTACCATTGAAGGACTATATTTCTTTCTTGTTTCGGGGCTGTTCAATTTGTTGAATGGCTTCAACACGTGCGGGATCAACACGGATGCCGTCTTTAGATATGATGTGGCCAAGAAGTTTTCCCTCATCCATGGCAAAAAGACTCTTTTTCGGATTCAGCGATATGCCATATTTTCTGCACATTTGGAAAACAATTTTCAAATGATACAAATGTTCCTCATCAGAATTTGAAAACACGGTTAAGTCATCAAGATAAATAACTAAAAATACATCTTTCTCATTGGCAAAAGCCACGTCCATTGCACGTTGAAAGGTGGATCCTACATTTTTCAAACCAAAGGGCATCTTTGCATAATGAAATGTTCCCCATGGAGTGGTGAACGCTGTCTTTTCACGGTCATCTCCATGCACTAAAATCTGATTGTATCCTGAATAACCGTCGAGTAGTGACATCCTTGATGCTCCAACTACTCGCTGCAATATATGGTCCATTTTGGGCAACGGATAATTGTCTTTTAAGGACACCTTATTCAAATTTCTGAAGTCAATACATAAACGGATCTCACCTGTTTTCTTCCTTACAGGCACCAAGTTTGATATCCAATCTGAAAATTGGATAGGCACAATGATTCCTGACTTATACAATCTGTTTACCTCTTTCTCAATTGATGGCAACAGCTTCGGATTGATTCTCCTCAAATTTTAATGAAAAGGCTTCTGATTTGGCTTAATAGGAATAGTATGCTGAATAATATTGGTCTCATATGTTTTTAGATCTGAATAATCCCATGCAAAAACATCAGAAAATAGAGACAACAATTTCGCATATTCTGCTTTTACCTTTAGTGACAATGACTTTGATAGCTTTACCATCTTGGGATTCTCAATTGTCTCAATGTTTACTTCTTCAACACCTTTTTCAGTTGGTCTCAATGTCGGTTTGCGGGCCACATCGTCTTGGTCAAACAACTCCTCTAAAGGAATCAATCCCTTAGGAATAATGTTGTCTTTAAGTTTCATCACGTCCATTTGATTTACGTGTATATTATCCCTACCATCATCATGTTCAATATCTATTGAGGTATCTTTGAACTTACCCTTATTTTGCAGAAACTGATTGATCTCTTCATCATCTTGAAAGACTTGCCAACATCGCTGATTGTCTGGAACGGTGGGATGGTGTTTCACATGGATCTCAAACTTGTTGTTGGAATTCATTGGAATTTTTAAATTGCTTGCTGCCTTAGCAATTCCATTAGCAACACCATTTTGTATGCGAGGCACACATGTCAAAGTATGATCAGAAAACAACTTCAAAATATCTAAGACTGTATTTCGATATGCTCTCATGCGAGGATGTTTGGCCTGAAACTCACCCTTAACTTGCTTTATCACCAACTCAGAATCACCATAGACCGCAATATTCTTTGCTTTCAGCTTTTTAAGAATCTTTAGGCCAGCAATGAGAGCCTCATATTCCGCCTCATTATTTGAACAATCAAATGCTAGTTTATAGGAACACACTTTTACCTTGTTTGGAACTTTGTCTTGAGCAGAAAATGGACTTCTAATCCACACACCAATACCAGCACCATCACTACCTACTGCGCCATCAAAATCCATGGTCCAAAGACCATCTTCATCTTCTTCCAAGTGTTGAAATTGTGTTAGCTCTGTTTTTCCTGTTTGCTGTCCCTTATCTTCAGCTGTTTGCTCCATGGTAGCTTACTTTTCTCCTCTTTCCTTTTGTAGAACTTCTCTGAAATTTTTAGTGATCTCTGGTATATCTTCTGCCTGAACTAACTGACTATCTAGATCATTAAAACTATCAACAAATAAAACAAATGACTCCAAATCTGTATGTATATAATTTACAGGATGATTGATTGGCTTTTCTTTGCTGGTAAACATATATTTCATCTTTTTCTCTTGATATAGCTTTCTCATTTGACCGAAGACTGGAATTGTAGCATAAGAAAAGTCTAACTGTAGAGTACCCTTCAACTTAGCCCCCCAAGATCTTGAAAGTAGCATACCAAAATGTGGAGGAATGTCTGCAACCACCACATCCATCAAGACATTCTTTGTTGGGATTTGGTCTAAGTTAACAACCAAATCTTTGATGAGCCCGATACATCTCACACGGCTGGAATCAAATGAATACAAATCATGATATTTCCTTGTAATGTCTAACCCCAGCTTCTCCATGATCGCCTTTGGCATCAAATTGTGCGAAGCACCCAAATCGAACATAGCATTGCGCAAAACATATTCATGCAATCTCAAACTGATATAAAAGGGAGGAACATCACTATCAGGGGACTCACCATCCAATGCTGGTCCAAAAATCAATTCTGGCTGATCATCTTCAACGTTCACCGTGTCCAACATGGGATCAAAATTCAGAATTTTAGAGACTTGACCTTGGTAGTTGCTGTTTTCATGATTTCAGTCAAAGGAATAGATATTTTTAATTTGGAAATTTCATTTTCCAAACTAAATGATGAAACTTTGACGACTTCTTTGACCGGAACCTCTCTCCTATCTTTGATTATAGCTGCCTGATTTGTCCTTTCTGCTGTTGATATCTTGCTAGTTGTGGGATCGATTGTCTCTTTTCCTTTCTTCGGTGGTATTGGTGAATCCGTCTTTGGTGCTGTAGCTTCTTTTCTTTTCTGAATTGGATTGATGGGCACATCTCAGTTTCTCAATGAATACTACTTCTGTTGAGTGGACAAGGCATTCAGATATCCTCTTTGGTAATCATCTAAATCTGCATCATTAGCTAAGATATAATCTTCATCTTGCTGGGCGCCTGAACTTTCTCCATACTCTTCTTCTTCAGTGATGTAAATGGGCAGATCATCAGGAGTAAAGAAGTGGTTTTGGTCCCCTACTACATCAGCATCTTCATCTGAATCTTGACTCACAGAGGGGACTATGGGGGTCATCTTTTTTGGAAGACCACAACAAACAAGATTATAAGGGTGGGCTATTATTGGCCTTCATTATTTTCAGATGTATATAAGGCTATTAAAAATTGTCATGAATGCCAAATTTTTGAAGGCAAATAGAAACTCCAGCCTTTGCCTCTCAAACCAATTGAACTCAGTGCACCTTTTCAGCAGTGGGGATTGGATTTCATCGGCGAAATTCATCCGGCATCATCAGGACAACATCGATGGATATTGACAGCTACAGACTATTTTACAAAATGGATTGAAGCAATTCCTACTCGACAAGCTAAGGATGTAGTAATTATTTCTTTTCTTGAAACCAATATTTTGTCACGTTTTGGATGTCCAAGTAAGTTAATCACGGATAATGCAATAACGTTTAAGTCAAAAAGGATGATTGAGTTTTGCTATAAGTACAATATTAGCTTGGGACATTCAACTGCATACCACCCTCAAGGAAATGGATTGGCGAAGTCGTCCAATAAATCTTTGGTCAATATCATTAAGAAATTGTTGGAAATCAGGAAAAAGGGCTGGCACAAGAAGTTGATAAATGCACTATGGGCTGATAGTGTGAGTCAGAAAAAGTCTATTGGCATGTCTCCTTTCGAGTTGGTGTATGGAACAGACACGGTTTTTCCTACTTCGCTTGTTGTCTCGGTAGTCAAATTGCTTCAAGAAGTGAGTAGTGAGGAAGATCCTATGCAGAGAAGTTTATGCTCAGACTTGCCTAAAAATCACTCAAATAACCTCTCCGCACACATCAATTCGTAGGTAGGCCTACACTCATAGCTTGCTCTTGGTTTTTAGATGGTTTATGTAAAGAAAATATGCTATACTTGCCATGAAAAACCAAGTGTATAAACCCTCTTTGTTCATCAATTTTCTGTAAGGATTCAAGTGCCAAGTTTGCTGTAGGGTTTCAAAAATCACTGTTGCCAAGGTTTTCCTATTCCCTTTGTTTCCCATCCCCTATTTTCACCAATATTTTTCCCAATAAATCCTCATAAAATCCTACACTATCTTCCCTCAAAATCCTAATCCCTCCCTTCTACTATAAACATGTAATCCTTACCTCATCCCAAAACCCTAACATTTCAAAATTTCTATGCCCCTTCCCTTCCCTAATTTCCTTATTTTATTGCCATTGTTCCCATTTCCCTAATGCTTCCTTTTCCTAACAATTACCTTGTCATTTATGTCCCCTTGGTCATAGCATTTGAGAAAAAGAAAAGGTCTACAGTCATTTTGTACACAATTGTATATCAGCATATATATATTCCAGCTACCTTGTTGTTAAAGAACATGTCAGAGACTGAGTCAATATATGAGCAGGATTATGATAGTGACTCTACACCAGAGGTAAATGTGCCTAATGTGCCACAGAGGTATCACAAAGGTGGCAAAAGTGGACAGCATGTTCAGGAGGAGCCTACTTCTTTGGCTCAATTACAAGCTTGCCTGCTTGCAATGGATTGTTTTCGGCGCCAAGCATGTTACCAATATTGTGAGATGATCTCACAAACTCAGCATCATCGGGAACTGGTCCGTCTATTTGTCCTTAACTTACAGGATGGTCATGTAAAACTTGCCGGAGTGGATTTCACTTTGTCACCCGACACTATTGCTCAGGCCACCGGGATACCAAATGTGGGGGAGGAATGGAGTAAACGCCAGATGCTGGACAGGTATTACTATGAGCCATATGTCAAGCCTGCATATATTAGACACTTGAGTGCAGCCTTTCCTTTCAGATACCTGAAAGATGAGTTTGCACCCTTGATGAAACTCATCATTCGATATTTCAGCTGTGAGGGCAGATTCTCACGTCTCTATGCGTACCATGTTCGTTTGTTGATGCATTTCACACGAGTACGTATGATGAACATTCTGTTTTTCATGTGCCGAAACATAGAGTGGATGGTACCTTTAGTACAGAGGAATACCCCGACACATTAGCATAGGAGCATATATCACTATGCATTGATCAAAATCATAGTGATGCATCAGTTGGCACAACAGGGTATTGCTTGGGAGGATTTCATCTCCCATGATTTCTTTTCCATGCTACAGCCTCCTCCAGAGATAGTTCATGAGGAAGGAGGGCCTTCACAGCAGTTTGACATTCCTGAGACCGAGCATGTTGATGCTCCAGTATATGTGACATATCAGAAAGGCCCCAGGGCCTTATTTGCAGCTGCACGACGAGTACTATCTCCACCCGAGGTGGAAGGGGTCTCGTTGACATCATCAGTAGAGCGAGTATTATCTCCACATCATGTGGAAGGGGTCTCGCATCTATCTTCAGCATAGGTACAGATTCAGAATAGAGGCAAAAGACCCGTGGTTGATGAGGGTCCTTCAGGAGTTTAGGATATCAGTATCATTGATGTTGATGCTAGTTCACCCAACTTAGAGCTCAAGGAGATCATCCGAGAGCAAAGGGCCAAGAATGAGTCGTTGCAAAAGAAATTGTAGATGGCTAAATGGGTGATCAACTACTTAGAGCAGCGCAACAAGAAGTTGGAAGATGAGCATGAACTTTATGAGATGCGGAAGATTCGAGAAGACCGGGAATTGGCTTGTAGGAGACCCGGTGATTTGACACCTATTGATCGGGAATCAATGCTCATCCAGGTGAACACTCATTTGGAGAAGTTGTTGGTGAAGGAAAACAGGGACAAGGACATGCTTCGCCACATGAAGACTCACTATTGGGCTCGCATGCATGTTTGCAAAGCGAGAATGAAGATCCTCAAGAGGCGTTTGAGCAAAGCACAAAAAGAACGCAAAAGGCATGATCCACTTTGAGTTTTGGCCGAGCCTTCATTAGTTGAGAATGATACATTATGGAGGGTCTTCACTCCAATTTTGGGCAAATTTGGAGAAAATTTTGTCGTTTCAAAATTTTTGGCTTGCGAAACAGGTTTTTTGGCTCTATGCGTCGCGCTCAGCGCGCGAACCATAAGATGGGGAGGTCCAAATCACAGGTGGCTTAAATTTTTGGATTTTTCATGATGAAATACACATGCTCAGCAATTTCCAAGGCATTTCATCAAGTTTTGGGTGATCAAAAGCTCAGAAAACATCTTGAAAATCACCTTTCTGCCACTTTTTGCATCAGCAGGAAGTACTTCTGGGAGAATCCACTTTTGGAGGGTCAAATGGAGACCAAATGGAAAAATTCCACTTAGGTTGGAAAGTAGACATCCAGGGCTTTCTAACAAGCCAACCTGAGCTCAATTTGGATGCCGGGAAGTGCCCCAAAAGCAGGTGGAAAGGTGCGCGGCGCACAGGGTTTTTTGGCACAGTTTTCCTCCTCAGCTCAGCGAATCAAGCCAGTTTGACCAGTTTTGACTTGTGATGGGATTTTTCACCCTTATTGATGTAATTATTGGAACTTTATGTTTTTATGACACTTATTTACCTATTCTAGATGATTCATTCATAAAATAGCAAAAATGTAATGAATGAATTGGTTTCCTAGCTTATAGAGGCAAGTTGTTTTGACTGCCTAGATTATAGTGCTTAGTTTAGAATTGGTTGAAACAACTCCTAGGATGATGAGATCGACCCCTAGAGGCAAGGGAATGAGTTGGCTTGCCTATATTATGTATTTTCTTAGTCATTTTAAGGGTTGGACTCTTGGGAATAGTTTGAGACTATATTGTACATATCTTATCTGCATTTTGGCAAAGGAAAGACCAGGGTTTTGCAGCACTATTTGGGATTCATGTGGCTTTATGCGTTGATGGTGTGTTTCTCTTAGTACTTTTAAGTTGTGTATATGTATCATTTTCTCTATTGAATCTTGTGTAATTAAACAAATGAAGTGTTAAGGTAGAATCCATGAAATTGCTATGCTCTGCCTTTAAATTTGTTTAATCTTTTATGTTTTCTTCAGTTTAAGGAGAATCCTTGAGACTCCCTTGCTCTCCTTAGCTCCTCACCAGTCTGATCTACCCATATCACTTGCTTGAAGGCATCAATACAATCGCCTATCTTGCCCCAAGTAGACCTCTGCAAAATCTGTGCCTCATCCCCGCATCCAAAATTGCCCTTCCCTTGAATTCAACAAAATATTTAAAAATCAATTCTAAACTCTTTGTACTTCATACCTAGCCTAAAATCAGTCATCAATTCATTCATCTCGAGCCTTTTCGATTATCTTTTGCCAAGTTTGACCCGGAGAGAGCCCTCTCCTGTCCTCGTAGGGCTAGCTACGAGGCTGAGCGTGGTTTGATGTGGCCTTGAGTCTTACCTTATTTCAGCCTAAGGTAGATTTGAGTGCTAACAGGCCTTCTCTCTTGTTGTATTTTTCAATTATAATCTAGGAAGTTGTCTAGTTGATTGTCCCCAGTGGAGTTGCAATTTTGTTGACAAGGTTAATCTTCTCTGTAGACAGAGATAATCCCTCTAGTCCAATGAGTGGGTCTAGCGTAGGCATCGCCTTGGCCCATTTTGTAAAATAGTCGATGATGACGATGATATAACCATGCCAATGGTATGCAGTTCCTTTTTAATGATGTTATAGCATGTTTTGGTTTCCCTCGGGATATTGTGACTAACCATGGATCACATTTTCATCAGCACATGATGGCAGAGTTAACCGCTCTATTGGGCCTTTGACATGATAGCTCAACTCCGTATTATCCATAAGCCAATGGCCAAGTTGAAGCAATCAATAAGGTTCTGATTACTATCCTTCAGCGTACAGGTGGGAAGCACATAAAATATTGGAATTTAATGCTTTTATAAGCTCCTTAGACTTACCAAACTTCTGCTAAGATGGCCACTGGATTCACTCCATTCTATCTAGTGTACGTTTTATAAGAAACTCTTCCAATTGTTGGGAAAAAGTTCCCCCAAGAGTAGTTTTGGGGCTAAAAGCCCATGTTTTGGGACAATTTTGTAATAAAGTTGTAAAGTCTCCGCATTTTGGGGTCGTGGAGTGCGAAGGTGTCAAGAGTCATAAAGGGTTGTTCACCCTTATTTTGTAAAGTGTCAAGTTGGTTGTAAAGATTTACCCATGGTCCGCGAACCACGGGATTGTATAAAAAGGAGCTAAGTAAATAAGCTCTAAGTAGTTGGTAGAGAAGTAGAGTTGAGATGGTTTCTACAGAGTGATTTATCTTGGATAATTCTAAGTGTTTTCAGGTCTTATCGTAGGTAGAGGCTCTATAGCTAAGTGCACAAAGGCCTAGGGTAGAAGTTTGCAGCTTAGTGCGTGGACCCCTGTAGTTGTGTGTGCAGGGTGGATAGAGTCTGTATTAAACTGGAGATATCAATAAAGAGAAGTATTCTACAATTACTGTGTATTTAGTCCCTATTAATGCATCTAATTATATTGTGTTATGATCTTGGTTTATATTACAATGTTCATTTGATGCGTGAATGCATGTGATTATATCTAATAACTGAATGCAAGTAAGAATATTAGTTTACACGACAATAATTGCAATTGATTGGTAGAATAAGTAAAACGCTTGAGATAACTTGGGAACCTATTCAATACATCATCATAGGAGCATGAAAGTACCTAAACTACTAGTTAGGGTTGTGCGAAGGTCAATCATACACCTTTACGAAGGTACTAAAGGGTGGGATAGAGGGTAGATCGATAAGCCCTAAGGTTTAACGACATGCATGAAGGTAGGAGTATTGGGTATAAACTGACATCATGACCATCTTAGGGTGGGGAAACTTGGTTCCAGCATCGCCCCATACTACTGCGGGTGAGACTTCAGTCCACACTCCATGGGTTGATGCTGAAATGAACATTAGTGTAGGGATTTGTTTGGCTAACTAATGCTGAACCTAGATGAGGGCCCACAAAGCCAAAAAATGGTTCTGTTTTTGGGACCAGGAATCTACATGAGAGATGTGCGATGTCATATCATTGCAATCCAGCTAAGAAAGAGATCAAAGGCTGGTTGGATAGGAAGATCCACGAATTCTGTGGTTGACGAGGGAAGAGTGGCTAGATAAGTACCTGTATACAAAAATCGACGAGATCTTTTTCTATTCCTTTCTAGTTGAGTTATACGAGTGGATCCCGAAGCTAGCGGATAGCCAAGGAAGGTGGAGGCTTGACGGTCCTATTGTTTGGACCCTGGAATTAGTATAGAGACTGGAAGCCTCTAAGGATAAGATCACCTATGCTATCGATCATTGGCTTAATCGTATCATAGGAGAGTTTGTGACTAAATTCACAGTTGATACCTCAGTCAGTTATAGTGAGGCAAAGCGATGCTTTTTCAAAGGTCTGCAAGATAAGTACTTGAAGTCTTTAAATACTTGGATTAAGATGTTATTGTGCAAAAAGCGGGTTATGTAGCTACCTTGATGTTCAGAGCTACGCAAAGTGGAAAGACTTACAGGAACGAAGGAAGAAAGGGTCTTGAATATATCCCATTGATTTCACCTCCTTTGAGTGATGACGAGGGAGTAGTGCAGGCTTCTCTGCAAAGTGAAGTTAAGTTGATAAAACAAGGGTTTTCGCGACTACTACCTCCACCTACACCACCTCCACCTTCACCACCATCACTTACAACTTTGCCGACACCACCACCACCTCCACCATAGTTCAACATGGCAAATTTAATGAAGCTGCCATTGTTTAAGGGCTTGGGAAATGAGGACCTGAACCAAACTGGTTCATCATAAAAGCTGTATGGGAATCTTAGGGTGTCACATAAGATCAAATGAAGAAGGTTGGTTAGTGCTTTACAGGATCATGTGCTAATTTGGTACATCAAGTATTCTAATGATAACCCAAACGATGCATTGGTAGAGATCTAGACCCTGCTGAATAAAGAGTTCAGTAGGCCTAAATATGAGGTACAGTCGATTGTGGGGTTCAATGAAATCATGATGAAACCAAGTGAGACACCTTGGGAGTTGGATCAAAGATTAAAGTGTATAATATGTGAAGCTAACATCAATTTAACGGATTGGGGGCACCGCGAATGGTTCGTGGCTTCGCTCCTACCTCACTTAAGGGTTGCGATGTCACAACAGAAGATTATGACACATGCAGAGGCCTTGGAGATTGCAATAAGACTGCATGAAACACTGATACAAGATCTAAGTCTAGGGGTTTAGCAGATCTATGCGCAATTGCAAAGTATTTGCCTCAAAATGCAAAGTCTAAAGCAGGACATAATAGGTCGGCTAGAGGCATGCTAAGAGATATGGTGCCTGAAATGTAAAGGTCAGGGGCATGACAAAGACCACTGCCTGGTATTTACAAACTTTATTGTAGGAGGATGATCAATGCCTTTGAGATCGGAAGCCCAAGTAGGGCCTGCATTGTGGTGTGCTATATGTCAATTAGCAAGGAAACATACAAGTAATAATTGTCATTTGCTGTAGAAGTTTGTACAAACATCACAACAACTACTCTATAACTTTTGTAAGTCGGTAGGGCATGATGAGCACAACTGTCGAAGTTATGAATTGATGATGGATAGAACACCCGCCTATAGAGTTCAGACAGAAATGTGGCCTCCTGACTAGGGTGTTGGGATGGCACGGATAGGCTTTCAGGGGCATGGATGAGGCCAAGATGGAGGACTTAGTAGAGGTCAGGGATAGCTAATCAGTTACAATTGTGGAGGACCAAGACACTATGCTCATGAATGCACTAACCCAACAAATCCATCGTGCAAATATTGTACTCATTTTTATCATGAGACTGAGGACTGTCCTACACTGATAGCAAGGATACGTGACAAAGGGGTGCTACCTCTGCAGCTGACTCAGAACCTACAGATGATGAGGATTGAACCTTGTGAAGAAGATCCGAATGTGAATATAGTGCTCCGATGTGGAATTGCAATGGGTGATGATAAGGGGAAACAACCTAAATACAACGCTTGGGTTAGAAAAGCTCTAGAGAAGGAGGTTGAATTTGATTTGGAGCATGCACACGAAAAGTTCATGGAAGCAAAGAAGATATTTGTTGAGGCCTCTACCTCAGGGAGCCAGGATAAACCTGTTCAGGAAATGGACCCTTCTATGCTTATGACCTTTCTAGAGACCTTCATGAAGTTATTATGCGATAGCAAGGCTATGAAGGGGTTATAGGAACTTATAAATAGATGCACCAGAAACATTATGGGTGAACTGTGTGTGGTACGGAATATTGGTAAGCATAAGGCAATGATAGGGCGTGAGATGAGAGTCACCGCACAGATAGGAGAATATGAAATGGATCAAGTTATTCTGGATCTGGGGTCAAATGTGAACATTTCACCAAAGCAGACTTGGGAGCGGATGGGGAGACCCATGCTATAGTGGTCTCCGATTTAGTTAAGGATGGCAAATTAGCAGAAGATCATCTCCATAGGACAATTGTAGGGAGTAACTATAGATATTGAAGGCACAAGTGCTTTGGCTGATTTTGAAGTAATAAAATTTGTCGATGATAGCAAACCCTACCCTATGCTCTTTGGCATTGATTGGGCTACTGACATATACAAGGTAATCAACCTAAAGAAGTGAAAGATGATATTTTAAAAGAAATTGCTTCACGTAATAGTACCCCTAAATCCTGCAGAAAAATCATGTTATACTAAACCAGTCTGCGATTACAAGTGATGACGGTTTGGATTGCATATATAAGATAATAACACGAGACCAAGATTGGGTTAATCTGATAGCGGATGGATGCATTACATTGGATCGTGATAGATCCTGCACCTCAGACTCAGACGAAGAATTAGAGCACTGGAAAAATAAGCTACATGAAGTAACTATGTTGAGTTGTAACATGATGAACCGGTTGTTACACTATGTGTTGTCAGAGGTAAGAAATCAGCCAACTTATGATGGCTTGAATGATGTGGATGTGTTTTTGGATGCATTTGAAAGGGAAGTACCAGAGAAGCAGTGATTCTAGGCTTTGGACTGTAGAATTTTGTAGAATTTTTATACAAATCAGTCAACTCTGATACCATTTAGAAATTTCCCACATGTAGATCAACCTTGTAATGCAATGTACTAAAGAAAATCACTTGATCTACTTCTACAAACAATTTAGCAGAAGCTTAATAAAAAATGAGTGTTATATACATATTTTGGCACTGCAACCCCAATCACATATGTCGATAAACCAAGGGCTCTCAAACCCCTAAAAGTGTTGTTTCATACCCTAAGGGATCAAGGTCAACTGATTACATCATGTCCCAGAAGATCTACCTGAAAAACTACTCAGAACTGGTCAAAACTGGACCATACAGACTACTCCATGCTGAGGGTGTGATGCATCTCACCTGTCACGCACAAGGGGTGCAATGCATACTGAAAATCCCTTTTGTAACGTGCGATGAGCGAGAGCAGACAAATGGTAGAGATAGTTTGCTAGGTGGAAACCCAGAGAATCTTTTAGAAACTACTCATATGACACTTGCCTCTTTGAATTCGCCCAGGGATGATTAAGAGATCATGAAATCTCCAAGTGGAACCAAGAATTATCAATGAAATGACACTAATCAAAACCCCAGAAGCTGACTCACCCCCTGCAAATATCTATATATGGATCCCTCATCCTAGAGATCTGGGGGCTAGAATTTTGTAATCTGTAAGGAAGTGTTGCTGGTTTCTTTGTGAGATATTGTATTGTTGGGTGATCTAGCTTTTCATGAGGCGAAGAGGGCTTTCATGCTGGGAGGATGGCACTAGATCAGACAGCTGGGTTGTAATCTTCTCTTCTACTTATATCAATAAAGTTATTTGAGTTTTCCTCCATATACTTGTGTATTTCTAAATCTTGTATTTGTGTATACATTTGTATGGTTAATGTATAACTGATTCTACATTGTTTATGGTATGATAGATCTCTATGCTTTGATGGTATTTTGTTGCTTTGCCTCTACAGGTGTTCTTTGAAGCAGGACACGTGAGAAAGGAGTGGTGAAGCTCTATCAAAGGAGTGACGAAACAAGCAAGGAACCAAGTGAAAGACTAAGGTTGGTGCTCTTTTCTTCTCTCTTATCTATCTCCCATAAAGGAAAGCACAGGTTACTTTGAATTGTTTGTTTCTAAGATAGCTACCCGTCTTAGTGGGACTAGTAGATCTTAATAGATACTAGTTTTCCCAGAAACAAAATGGTGACTCCACTGGGGAGCAAATAGTTTGTTTGTTTGTTACTATTGTTTGCTTTATAAACTACAAACAGAGCCTGAAGTTAAGCCAGCTAGCCTTCGAACTGCTTTTGCTATGCAACTGCAAAGTAGATCAATGTTGCTTCATTCAATCTCTGGGTTGGTTTATGAACTGAACATCTGACTTGCAAACATCCTAAGTGCCCTGGTGGTAGCTCAATAACCTCATTAGGTCATACCTCTATGCTTTGTGTTTACTGTCTATCATAAGCTCAGCATAAATCCCTAAACTTAGCTGCAAATTGTGAGTGAAAACCAAACTCAGTCTCATCCCTGGACCATCGCACTGTCTCTCATTGGCAGCCTGGATGCATCGCACCTCCCATGTGCTGTAGGTGAGATGCATCCCTTTTTCCATTAAAGACAAGTGCGATGTTTGAATGAGACTGTTTCACTCGCTGGATTTTGGTTTTTCTTCATTGTTTTCAGCTCTATTCAGTAGTTTTGCTATCTATGATCAGTATATCACTATTGAAGCCTTCTTCTTTACATTATTCAACCTCCATTGATAAGAAATTGTGAATGTTTTTAATGTATTTTTCATCATTTACAGTCCTCCTTTGCAAAAAGTAGCTTAATCGAATTGTTTTATTTTGATTCGAAAGTGTCGCAACTGTCATTTTTCAGTCAAAAAAAAAGAGTGTCATAAAGTCTTCCTCTTTTATATAGTCGATTGTACTTTTTCCATTGTATTTGATTTGAATTGACAATTATTTGAACCGTCGAAAGAAAATTTCCATTCCAAATTGAAAGTATTGTCTTAGTCTTCCTTTTGTTTTTGGAAAGAAATTGTTAAAGTGTCACTTTGAAGAAAAGTAGTTCAGATCTGTACTTAGTTTTCTTTTTGGCATTCTCACATTAAAGAAACGGGAAAACAAATACATGCATGTGCATTTGCATTTAGACTTCATGCGGAAATTGATTTAGGAAAAGTGCATTTAGTGTGTGCTCTTTGTTCTCTGTTGAAATAATCTTACTCTTATTTCCTTAGTAGCTAGGATTTTCATTGCTAAAAGAAAACAAACGACTATTTATCATTTAGATTGCATATTTAGGAATTGTACATCTACATCACGTGGTGAACCTTGAAAGGAAAAATTCTTTAGAAAGATCAACTGTAAAATAAACCTCAATGAACATAAAAACGCTTTGGAACCTAACGCACAACATCTAGAAGTCTAGGCTAGAGACGTATTCTGACATCGTAAATCCTGGTAACTATCGTTTTCATTGTAGGTTGGGTGATTCCTCCTCTTTGATACGACAAGTGCCAGTATAGACTTGTGCTCCCACGTACCGTCGAGTATATATTGGGAGACCATAATAGGCTAATATCCTTTATCCTTAGGAGGCCATGTCTGCCACCCTATCGATCATAATGCACTGAACACAACATTCAGGAAGATTGACTGCCGTATGTAAAGTCCTCGGTAATTTCTCTATAATTTACCACTAAGGTGTATATTGTAGTTTTGCGATTGGTTTGGTAATCCCTCTGTCTAGATTTCCAGAGCAGTCACTTTCATTCCTTTTCAACTCCCTAAAAGAAAAGGTCCATCTGAGCACTTGTCACTTCAGGCTCATTAATAATCGAAGGTGACTAGAGTCACCTTTAGCTTTTTCTCGACTCTTAAAAATTGAAAAAGCAAGTTGTGTCAAAGCATCATAAAATTTATTTAATTCTAAATAACATCACTATTCCCTCATTGGTCTTAGGTTGAGATAATGGAGTCTACCAATCAAGGATTTCCTCTTGGGGGGAATCCTAGTCCTTTCTCTTCTTGGGGAGATATTGGTGCTCCATACATGGCTACATTGTCCCTTCCAGGACTCACAATGGGTCTGCTAGTTTGGCTATTCTCGACCTCTTTCATTCAAAACACCGTAATTCCTCAGCAATCAAATCAGCAACTAGATGATACTGGAGTTGCTCCCCCACCTTCTACTTCATTTATCTCTCCCTCTCCTTCTTCCTCTTCTCTTGGTGAAACTAGTAATACTAAAAACCAAGTAGCTAAGAAGAAGAAGAAAGGGAAGGAGAAGAAGAAGAAGAAGCCAACCGCGCAAGGGGACAACCATGCATCGTCTAGTGAAAATCCATACATTGCACCTTCCAAACCCAAATCTCCATGTGTCATTTTCAAAGGAAACCACTATCATCAAGATTGTCCTTGCATCCTGCGGATCTTGAGAGACTGATCTTCCCACTTACACAATCTGGTGTCTTCAACCTTTGTCGATCATGTTAAGAGTACACCATCGACTAGTGAAAATGAAGTCAATGGACAAAAAGGAAGATCTAAATTACCTTGTAGGTTGTCTGAAGGTGATCATGCCCTCCACAGTTGTCCTTTTCTGGACGAAGCTAAAAGAGTATTGGATAATCGTCCTACTTCAACACAGTGACTTCCACCTGGATACAAGAAACTCTTGCCAAGTCTATCACTAGTTGAAAATCCAGCTGACATACCTCTATTGTCAGTCGAAACATCTATCATTGAAGATAAAACCTTTGAGTCCACACTGGGCCAAAGTTAGCAGGTCGAGATGGAAATCGACCCAGTCTTGCTTTAAGAAGGTCCACCTTCAGATGATACAGTCTCCAAAGAGAATGAGAACGACACCATTCAAATTATTTTTGTTAACACAAAATCTGATGAACATGGGGGAAATCTAACCATTCCTTTACCATAGGAGGGAAGTTCCCCATTTCAAGAGATTCATCCGGCCGTTTATTTGGTCTCTCCTCCAAGCAATCTAGTCATTTCCTTTGATTGGAATCTACTAGCAGGACCCCGCCTTCCATCTAATGTACCATTCCAAATCATAGTAGAAGCTTACAGAATGATCATGGCTGGCACTATCATAGATGAAGGGGCTTCCGTAAGTATCCTTTCCTCAACTTCTTGGAAAGTGCTTGGTTCACCATCACTTCTGCCTGAGATTCGAAATTTGTTAGGCTTTAATAAAGGAACCAGTCAACCATTAGGGATCCTTCCAAATTTTCCTATAACTTTGAGAAGGAAAACCATTCATTTGAATGTGATGGTAGTCCAAGGGCCACTAGAGTACAATCTACTCCTTGGGTGTGACCACATTTACAACATGGGAGCTATTGTTTCCTCACTCTTTCAGGTGATGTGTTTCCTGTATGAAGGCAGAATGGTACAACTTGTTGACCAAATTTCATTCCCTGGTTCAAACACGGCTACTAGTCAAACACCATCCCTAAATGGTCTTTTTGCACAAGGAATGTCTCATCAACCTCCAGTTCATCCACCTAATGACCATGAGTGATTTGGTGAATGTGATGAAACCTAGGGGGCATGCACCCTAGTCTGCTTCGAAAGGCGAACCCAGATGAAAAGATAGATTTCCTCGTAGGATATATGACCAGTCTGACACACCCATCTGTGTAGGATATGGGATCAGTCTGGAAAAGGATCTCCTCATCGTAGGTTATATGATTGGTCTGACACACCCATCTGTGTAGGATATGGGATTAGTCTGAAATAGGATCTCCTCGAAGCTTATGTGATTGGAAGCTCACACCAATCACCTTTGTCTATTTCGATTGATCCGGATTTAAACATGAACGCAACAAAATACAGAGATAACCATACACACGAATATGCAGCGGAAATAGTACTTCATTTCATTAATGGAAAATACTGAAATATGCTTACAACCAGAAATGGAAATAAACCAGCTAAGGCGATGGTAGCTTATCTCTGAGAAGAGATGTGGTGACTACATGCCT